>JAMFTM010000099.1:0-250230 GCA_023522825.1 Diaporthe ampelina | reverse complement strand
GGGATGCAGGGCCACAGCCCTCGCCTGTGATGTGACGGACGAGCAGGCAGTCCGGGAGGCCATGTCCCTGGTATCCCTGAACACACACAGACACATTGCCGGTGTCCTCTTTCTTCCCATGGTTTTGGCTGACGCCGCAATCTCGGACATGACTATTGAAAAGTGGCGGGCAGCCACAGACCCCAAGGTCCGCGGGCTGTGGAACATACACAATGCTCTACCACAGCGAGCGTCGCGCCTCGACTTCCTCGTGCTGTTCGGCAGCACGTCCGGGCTGTGCGGATACCCCGGCCAGGCCAACTACGCCGCGGCCAACTCGTTCCTCGACGCCTTTGCCCAGTACCGCCGCGGGCTCGGCCTCCCCTGCTCCGTCGTCGACCTCGGCCCGGTCGAGGACGTCGGCCACGTCAGCAACGCCGAGGAGGTACAGGCCGCGATGTCGAGGTCCGGCGCGAGGCCCGTGCCCGAGAGGCAGATGCTGCAGGCCGTGCAGCTGGCCATGTCGGGCTCGGCAGTCCCGCCGCCCGCCCGTGACCCCCGGCCCGTCATCACAGGCCGGGGCTCTCCTCGCGTGCAGGGACAGCTCGGGGTCGGCTTTGACGTCGAGATACCGCTCGAGGACGCCAGGAACTCGGTGGTGTGGAAGCGGGACCCGAGGATGGTGACGCTCCGCCCTGGCGCGTCTGGGGCCCGGGGGCCATGTCCTCTGAGCCGGGCGCGGCATCTCGTGGCTTGGCGGACTTCATCTCGCGTCTTCGGGGCGATCCGGCGGGCTTGGACAGCCCTTCGGCCTTGGCCTCGGTTGCGCGTGCGATCGCGTCTCGGGTCTTCAGTCTGCTGTCACGAGAGCTAGATCACACGGACGAAGCCTTTCTGGCGTCCGTATCTCTCGCATCCCTCGGCATCGACTCTCTGGTCACCATCGAGGTCAGGAACTGGTGGAGGCGTACTTTCGGCTCGCAGGTCAGCTCCATGCAGCTGATGAACGCGGGCAATCTTCTGGACCTGGCACGCCTGGCAATTTCTCAGTTGAGAGAGGCACACGGGAAATAGGGCATGGAATGTAGAGTGCTAGTAAATAATACTGATGCCCGGGTGATATCGAGTCACTGAGCATCTCGTCCGTTGTTTGGCAGATGGGCTCAGTGGTCCTTCCCTTCTGGTGCTACTGTTCCCTTGCGACACAACCTCGATCCCACGTGGTTTGCCTGCTGGCCACGGAGCTTGGGCGATGGCCCTCCAATTTGACAGCTTTGCCGGGAGGGAATCTGGAGCCAGAGACAGCTCGTGCTGCGCGTCCCGGACTGCAAGCATCAAGACGGCTCGGAGTACAAAGTGGGCGTCATTGCCAGCGTTGTGCAGGCCAGTGAATGGGATCTCGAGGTTTAGAAGCAGCTTCTCTAAGCTACATCTATAGGACAGCTGAAGGGGATACTGTGCAGCTTTAACGGTATCGATCGTGTGAAGAGGGTTGGGATGGATACCGAGGGCTTTGAGGGCCCAAAGCTCCCTGTCCCCTCCGTGGAATACAAGGATAATATCCCTATTAGAGGTGAATGATTGAAGTTGATCCTTGAAACTGGCCAAGGGTATTGTTTCCGGATTTCCAAAGAGGAATCTGTTAGCTTTATTCCGTGCGAATTTTGGATTGCCAACGATGTAATGATGAGATTCGATGAGTTGCTCCTCGATAGCCGTAGCAGGAGTACTGGCCACATGCATTTTCAAAGACTTAACGTCAAGAAGTGATATTCCCACATGCAAGTTCTGGATAACACCATCGTGTTCTTGAAGAGAATCAATATCGATACTAAGGAACCTTACACTGTCTGGGTCCTTGTTGGGGATCTGGGTCTGCCGAACACCCGGGGACGGAGAATCGCTGTCTTTATAACCAAATAGCCATCGGAGAATCAAGGTCTCGTCCCTAAGCAGACCGGTGTGAGGTGGTATTGCCGATGTCTCGTTTGACTCCATGACTTTGAGGGAGGTGTTGTTATGTTGCATATAGGTGTTCGTTTGTGTGAGTGTATGTTGTCTGTGATGATGTTTACTGTGAGTGAATGTTGATTGTGGGTGTCTTTCCGTGACCGGTTGGTGCCTTGGAGTAGAGATGGCCTGGTTGGCGCTTTTCGGTTGTAGTATTGGTGCATCTAGTTTGGCTTGTTGCTCGGCTGATTCCGACGCAAGCTCTCCAATTCTCTCTCCCAAACCTATCTGTTGAATCTGCTCGGTGGTCTGCGATCGTGTCGAGAAAAGGAACATGCTTGCCTATCGATCCCTAGGCGTCCAGACTGCTTGTAACAGATATCAATATCCAGATGAAGAGTATCGACAGGTTTTCTCGTGGATGGAACAATCCTGTCGCAAGTCAACATTGGCATGTGAGGACGTTTAATCCAGAACCTGGGATCAAATCTCGCCCAGCCCTGTCCGTGCAGCTATACGAAGGTGCAATTCATGGCTGGGTTATGTAAGTCGGGCTATTAGGTATAGCCCGAGTTCCTAGAGGACTAACCTGTCCTAGTTTTGGTCCTAAAAAATAAGAAGGTAGATGTGTTATTTTTTGGAGGTTGATGTTTGATGTACTCTGTGCCGCTAAGCCGGAAGAGGCCATTTGCTCTCTCTCCACTTCGCCCTTCGGGAGCAGCAGGTGCTCCGTCTCATAGTGCCACAGTGGAGTACTAGTGTAGGATCCCCGGTCTCGGGTTTTGACGCAGCGGCTGAGCGGGTAACCGTGTACCTGCACAGACCCACGACCCACCAGGAAGGAGCTCTGTCCGTCTCTTATTCAGGTTCCAACTTCCTGCAATCCAGAAACCAACCACAACCAACCAGCAACCATGGCTGCCGGGCACATAAGCAAGACGAAGGATTCTGCCCCTTGCACAGGGGATGGCGATTCAAACCGCAACAGCAAGGCGTGCTGCACACCTCAAGGGCTCTTGTCCTAACTGCCTAATAAGCAGTCAAGGGCTGACATTCCCGCCGTTGGCCCCCAACCTTCCTCTTTGGAGAGAGCAGAGAGAGCAGGCGGGAGATTCGGATTACCGAGCATAGCACCTGCATCGGTTGGCGCCTGCCTTCGCGTCCTCCCTCCCTTTTTCTGCCTTGCTGTCAGCAACCAATCCTCTCTCGTCAGCACAATTCCTCCACTCCCCCAAAAGCGAAGACGCCAGAAGTCCCAGCCGGCTCTTCCGCTTCTGCCTGCCTGCCCTGGCCAAGGTCACGAGCAACAAGAGGATTACACGCCGCCGACGACTTTCGTGGCACAGCAATTTGGCGTGTCAGTCGAACTTGGAGACCAACACCAGCGGCACAGCACAGTTGTACCCCTGCTACAGCTGACAGCTGAGAAGAAATTTGATCCAAATTCGATCCCAGACATCTTCCGCCTCTTTTCTTGTTCCCTTTTGTCCACCGACTGCCACTTGATGGCGGGGAGACGAGCGTCGACGACCAGACAATCACCGCGATAGCACCCAGCCCGAGGCTGCCATTGCGACAACGCCTCGATATTCTCGATATATACCAGAGATTCCACGTTCAAGCCTGGCGACCGAAAAAGGCTGATCGGGCTCTGCCCGCCACTCCTTCCTCTACCACCTCCAGAATGCCTCCTCCCCAAGACGACCCCGACGCCGAAGGAACTGCGGAAGTTGGGGCGCCGCTTGCCCCCGCACCCACCAAGAGAACAAGATGGGCGACTCGGAAATTGACCGTCAAGAGCAGTGGTCTCAAACGTCTGTCGCTCGGCGCGAAGAAACACGCACGTAACACGTCGGAAGAAAAGAAGACGGCATCCGACGGATCCGAGCCCCTGCCACTCGAGGGGACGACCCAAGGGGACAATGATGAGGATGGCAATGGCGCTGGCCCAAGACAGCTGTACTTCAACCTGCCATTACCGGATGACCTAAGGGACGAAGAGGGCAATCCTAAACAAACGTACGCGAGGAACAAGATCAGGACCTCAAAGTACACCCCGCTCTCCTTCATCCCCAAGAACCTGTGGTTTCAGTTCCACAACGTCGCCAACATTATCTTCCTCTTCATCGATATCCTTGTCGTAAGTTGACGTGGACACATCCTTCGCAGAAGCAGTATGCCATGCTCTGCAGTGCGAGACGGGTTTGCTTACTTGCTACGCTAGGCCTTTCCCATCTTCGGTGGTGTCAACCCCGGTCTGAACGCCGTGCCTCTAATAGTTATCATTACTATTACTGCCATCAAGGATGCTGTCGAGGACTACAGGAGAACTATCCTCGATATAGAGCTGAACAACGCGCCGGTTCACCGGCTTCGTGGCTGGGTCAATGTCAACGCGCGGGAGGACAACGTCTCGACGTGGCGCAAGATCAAGAAGGCAACCTCGAGGTTCTTTGGCATTTTCTGGCATGCCATTGAGCGTCTCTGGAAGAAGAAACCCTCCCAGAGACAATCTCCTGGCCATCATGATCCTCGGGCTTCGATTGAAACCCACTTCACCCGTCCCGAATCCACTCGTCCCGAATCGCTAGTATCACCGCGCTCTCGCCGGTCCTTCGTGTCAGCCCAGGAGCACATCCAGATGACTCCCGTGCCATCTCCGCTACCCCGCCAGAATCACCTTGAGCCACCAGAGGAAGCCCGACCGGCGACATCGTTCTCCTTCGAGGGGCCAGATAAGCTCGCAGCCCTCGAGGGCGACATTATCAACTACGACATCGAGCCTTCCCACGACACCCGGTTTCATCGCGACGCGTGGAAGGATTTGCAGGTCGGCGATTTTGTCCGGCTATACAATGACGACGAGATTCCCGCGGATATCATGGTTCTGTCCACCTCGGATCCGGACGGCGTCTGCTACATAGAGACCAAGAACCTGGACGGCGAAACCAACCTCAAGATCCGAAATGCCCTCCGTTGCAGTCGTAAAGTCAAGCACGCCCGCGACTGTCCTCGAGCCCAGTTCTACATCGAGAGCGAAGCACCCCAGCCGAACCTCTACCAGTATAACGGTGCCATCCACTGGAACCAGAGGCCCGCGCACGATCCCAATGGGGAGCCAAGACAGATGTCAGAACCTATCACGATCGACAATATCCTGCTGCGTGGCTGCAACCTAAGGAATACCGAATGGGCCCTTGGCATCGTGCTGTTTACTGGGCATGACACCAAGATTATGATGAATGCCGGAATCACTCCTAGCAAGCGGGCCCGTATCGCCAGGGGGCTGAATTACACCGCCATCTGGAACTTTGCAATTGTCCTCCTCATGTGTCTTGTCGCGGCCATTGTGAACGGTGTTACCTGGGCCAAGACAGACGCTTCTTTGGCATTCTTCGACTTTGGCTCCTTGGGGGGCACTGCACCCTTAACGGGCTTCATCACCTACTGGGCAGCAATGATCGTCTTCCAAAACTTGATTCCTATTTCGCTATATATCTCGCTCGAAATCGTCCGGACCTTA
The DNA here is from genome assembly GCA_023522825.1 of Diaporthe ampelina. Classification (NCBI taxonomy): domain Eukaryota; kingdom Fungi; phylum Ascomycota; class Sordariomycetes; order Diaporthales; family Diaporthaceae; genus Diaporthe; species Diaporthe ampelina. The sequence continues at coordinate 244,778 of JAMFTM010000099.1, read as the reverse complement.
CAGGCATACTTCATCCACAGCGACGTTCTCATGTACTACGAGCCGACTGATCAGCCTTGTATTCCGAAGTCCTGGAATATCTCTGACGATCTCGGTCAGGTTGAATACATCTTCTCCGATAAGACCGGCACCCTCACACAGAATGTGATGGAGTTCAAGAAGGCCACAATTAACGGCCAGCCATACGGAGAAGCCTACACGGAGGCACAGGCCGGCATGCAGAAGAGACTGGGAGTGGACGTGGAGAAGGAGGCGCAGAGGATCCGGGCCGAGATCGCGGATGCCAAGATCCGGGCCTTGGCTGGACTAAGAGAGATACATGCCAACCCCTACCTCCACGACGACGATTTGACCTTTATTGCACCCGATTTTGTGGAGGATCTGGCCGGACACAATGGTGTTGAGCAACAGCAGGCCAACGAGCAATTTATGCTGGCCCTCGCACTCTGCCATACAGTAATCGCTGAGAACCAACCCGGCGACCCGGCGCCCAAGATGGTGTTCAAGGCCCAGTCCCCTGACGAAGCTGCGCTCGTTGCAACGGCGCGCGATATGGGCTTTACCGTGCTGGGCAAGACCAGCAATGGCATCAACGTCAACGTTATGGGCGAGGATAGGCACTACCCCATCCTGAACACCATTGAGTTTAATTCTAGCAGAAAGAGGATGAGCACCATCGTGAAGATGCCTAACGGCAAGATTGTCCTCTACTGTAAGGGTGCGGACAGCATCATCTACGCGCGCCTCAAGCGGGGCGAACAACAGCAGCTCCGGCGACAGACAGCCGAACACCTCGAAATGTTTGCCCGAGAAGGTCTGCGCACGCTCTGTGTGGCCATGAGGGAGCTAGACGAGAAGGAGTACCTTGAGTGGCGAACGCAGCATGATGTCGCCGCCACGGCCCTCCAAGGCCGCGAGGACAAACTCGAGGAGGTCGCCGACCGGATCGAGCAGGACCTCACGCTGCTTGGCGGCACCGCCATCGAGGACCGCCTTCAGGATAATGTGCCGGATACGATTACCCTCCTGGGGAATGCGGGCATCAAGCTCTGGGTCCTCACGGGAGACAAGGTTGAGACTGCTATCAACATTGGCTTTTCCTGCAATCTTCTCAACAACGAGATGGATCTTATCCGCCTTCGTGCTGACGAGGACGAGGGAGAGTTGACAGACGAGCAGTATCTTCGGATTGTTGAGGTGGAGCTGGACAGGTGGCTGCGGGCTTTCAACATGACCGGAAGCGACGACGAATTGAAGAAGGCAAGAAACAACCACGAAGCTCCCGCGCCTACCCATGCTCTCATTATCGACGGCTTTACGCTCCGATGGGTGCTCCATGACGAGCTCAAGCAGAAGTTCCTACTCCTGTGCAAGCAATGCAAGTCGGTACTGTGTTGCCGTGTGAGCCCTGCGCAAAAGGCCGCCATCGTCTCTATGGTGAAGAATGGCCTTGATGTTACGACTCTCTCCGTCGGCGACGGTGCCAACGACGTCGCTATGATCCAAGAGGCCGATATTGGCGTCGGTATTGCCGGCCTGGAGGGTCGTCAAGCTGTCATGTCCTCGGACTATGCTATCGGGCAGTTCCGCTTCCTACAGCGACTGGTCCTCGTTCACGGCCGGTGGTCATACAGGCGCCTCGCGGAAACGATTAGCAACTTCTTCTATAAAAACATGATCTGGACCTTCGCCATTTTCTGGTTCCAGATATACTGCAACTTCGACATTACGTATCTCTTCGAGTATACGTATATCCTGATGTTCAACCTGTTTTTTACGTCCGTTCCTGTTATCCTTATGGGGGTTCTTGACCAGGATGTCAACGATACCATCTCGCTTGCCGTTCCGCAACTCTACCGCCGGGGCATCGAGCGGCTTGAATGGAGCTCGACCAAGTTTTGGTAAGCACAGCATACATCACTACCAACCGCCTGGGGAGACGAGATTACTGACCACCATACGCAGGCTGTACATGCTGGACGGTATCTATCAGTCCGTGATGGTATTCTACATCCCTTACCTGGCCGTCTCCGGTTCGGTTTTCGTGACCATGAACGGCCTGGACGCCGCCGACAGGCTACGTCTTGGCGTCCTGATCGCCCATCCTGCGATCATCACCATCAACCTCTATATCCTCATTAATACGTACCAATGGGACTGGATTATGCTTCTTGTCGTTGTTCTCAGCGATCTCTTCATATTCTTCTGGACCGGAGTCTACACCTCCACGACCTACTCCGGGATCATGTACAAGGCGGCACCGCAGCTCTACGGGCAACTTTTGTTCTGGGTGGTATTCATCGTCACGCCCGTGGTGTGCATCTTCCCCCGCTTTGTGGTCAAGTCGGTACAGAAGGTGTACTTCCCGTACGACGTCGACATCATCCGCGAACAAATCACCTTGGGCCAGTTCAAGGAGATCGAGGCTGCCGCCGCCACGACCGCGCTCGCAACTGAGACGGGAGAGCCGGTGCTGCCCAAGGATGCCAATACAGGCTCGTCGGACTCGTCGGCTCGGAAAGGGAAGCATGCGAAGTACCCCAGCGGGGACGAGGACCGGCGGCCGATCTACCCGCCTTCAGTCGCCACCCACGCGCAGACGGGCAGCGACGGCACGAATTACACCAACCACTCGCGGGACCTCTCGCGGGAACTGACACAGGAGCTCACCAACGACATGGGCAGGCCGCCGCGCCCGTCGATCGACCGGGCCAGGCCGTCGTACGACAGGGTGCGGGCGTCGATGCTCGTGGACCCCGTGCGGCCGAGCTTCGAGGCGAGCAACGATTTCACCTCGGCCGCGCGGCTCAGCAGGATCGAGTCCTCCCACTCGGCGACCCGGGACGCGTCCGGGCAGCGACGATTCAACCTCAACACGGTCAGGAGGCGGGGCCTGTCGATGTTGTCCAAGAGGAGCGTGGATCCGTGAAACTCGACTCGCACTCGCACTCGCACTGCAGCATGGATAGCTAGCTGACCCGACCGACCCGCGCACAACAACAGATGTGTCTACTATCTGTCCTACTAGCCTCTTGGTGAGGGAAACCCGCGTTGGTTCACTCACTACTCGCACCTGTGCAGCTGTACTAGTACGAACATCAACGTTATGCTATGCTAGACGACACGCCATCCCCCCCAATCCCATTATTGCTATTATCTGGATACCCGGAGCCCCCAAGTGGCTCCATGCTTTAATGACCAGCATCAATGACTGACTGATCCAACACGCGCACGCGCGAACTACTACACTATACCTACCTACCTACCTATCCCCCGCGCTTCCCGTCACCGACCGACTCACTGATTTCCCCTCCCTTACCCATCTCGATATTGGTGTCATCCAGGTTCTCTTCCATATAGTAGTCGGCGTTTAGGTGGTTTTTTTTTCTTTTTGTCGCTTTTGGGTTTTTTGGGCCGGGCAGCATATAGTAGCTACTACTCGTCCGTCGTATCAAGCATGCATGCATGTCGCTGATGGAGTACCCTACGGTCCCCTACGGTCCCCTACGGTCCCCTACGGTCCCCTGCGGTAAAAGTAAAAAAGCAAGCAAGCAAGCAAGCAAGCACCTCGTTGTTACAAGAGTGGGGGACGGGGGGACGGGGGCAAAGGGAGACGGACAAAAGACGGAGAAACAAAAGACACGTATGTACCTAGTAGTGTACCAGGCACAGCCTAGCGAGGGAGGGAGGGAGGCAGTGATCAATCAATCAGGAAAATCGATAATTTATTTATTCACATCACCACACATACCACGTACATACCTAACTTATCCACAGCCCATATCCAACCTCTTGAAGGCAGGCTGCAGCGGTTCATTCAAGGTTGGTTGGTTGGTTGTTGTGAGATCCTAGGTATTCGCGAGGCGTGCGTCGAGCGATTTTTTCCCGACAAACAGCCAGGACTGCAGCGAGCGGGCGGGCGGGCGAGGGAGGGAGGGCCCTCGGCGCCACTGGGGAGGAAGGTGTTGCCTGCCCGCCCGCCCGCCTTGGGGCGAATTAGATAGATGGATGGGTGGATGGGTGGATGGATGGATGGATGGATGCCTCCCGAGAGCCAGACTGGATTTCGGAGTGCGAGTGGTCGGTGCGCGGGGACGGACGGACGGACGGACCTGCTGGGCCAGCTGGCCATTTTTCAGTAGGGTAATTATGACGCGATTCAAAGGGAAGAGGAGCTTTGGTTTCTTTTTTTTAAAACAAAAAATACATATGTTGGCCGTGGCCCGGGCTTTGATTAGTATTGCTGCGAGGCTTTTTGCCTCTGTCTGTTCTTTTCTCAGAAGTGTCCAAGTGTGTCTGTAGTTGTCGTAACTGCCAGTGGTGTTGTTGCGTGTGTCTGGTGCCTTTTTGTGATGTTAGGAGATAGATCGGAGAATGAATGCTGTGTGGTTTTTTATCCTAATGGTCCCTCGGATATTGCCGGGCGGGTCTCTCCCTGGACTTGATATTTACTGATATGTATTTCCTTTGACAGAAGAGGGAAGACTCATAGGGTTGAGTGGGAGAGGTGATTGGGATCGTACCCTCCGGTTCCCTTCGGTGCGCCTCTTCATCAGAGAAGTCAAGCTGAACTTCCAGATAAATATGGTCTTGTCAGGTCATGCGCCGGCATCATTCCGAGCCCATCTTGATTCGGTCGGGTCGCTTGTGTTCCTATCAAACGGGACGGCGGCGCCCTCTTCGGCTAATATGGCTTCTTCGACAAGATTGTTTTAGATGAGAGGGAGGTCTACTTGGATTTTGATGTGGGTGTCTGGTTTCTGGGTATTTCTCGTACACAGCTCCAGTTAGATGCATCCAACATTGCTTTCCGTCTCTATCTTCCAAGATCAATTTGTCAAATCCATCTAGCTATTTAGTGTACTGAAGACATGCATGTAGTGGTATACTACCCTAGTGAGGCAGTAGTGAGGCAGTGATTAAGAATCGCTCAGTCATTCGACCACGCTCATTGCGATATAGTTACAATTCTTGGACGAGGAACAACCATGCAACTCACAACATCGATTACATGGGTCGTTTGGAGCGTCTCCGGCTTTTTGACGTGGCAATATGTTGCTGCTGGCATTTGATATGCAATCATCCAGAGGATTGTCGAAGCAATGAAAGCTGAAGCGTATCTTTGAATGTGTCACAGTATATATTCGGAAGGAAGCTTATGACATTACTAAAACTATCATATGTGGAATTAAATTAAGAAAACAGCATCTTGTCTCGGGCTTAGCTTTTCCCATTCGTTCTTATGAATTTCGCCAATTGCAATTCTTTGGGATCGTCGGTCGCCAGAATGTGAAAGAATTAGCATCACGTTAACCGTGCACCACGGCTCATCCACGTACTCGGAGAAGCTAAAGCACGGTATTAGGTCTCGAGCTTCGCCCCCCCAAACCACCCAGGTGGACGAACATCTCGAGAGCAGCATGAGCCTTAGCTCCGAGTACTCTTCCTGCAGCAAGCTTCGTAGCTGTGATTCTGAGATGCCTACTAATGTCCCGTACCATTTTCCCTTCGGATTAATCAAGGCGGCGTAGATTAACCCCGATGGACCGAGAGCCTTTCGCTTCTCTTCAAACGCTTCTAACTCGGAGCTCTTCGGGGCGTCGCCGATGGTCTTTAGGCCTACGACCGACGCCGATATGTGCAGAGTCCCTGGAGGCAGTCCCTCATAGAACGCCGGCGCCTCGTAAGAAATCCTACCAGGCAACCTCTCAGACGGCCTTTCAAAAACAAAGCCCTTCGAGAATTCAGACAATGTCTTATTAGACAACCTTTCAAACAGCCACTTAGGCAGTATCTTAGGGGAAACGTCTTTAAGCAGTCTTTTAAAACGTGTCCTACTAGATGAACTCTGAGCTGCCTGGAGGTTCTCGGCAGCATCGAGCCTCTGAGCGCGCTGCCCATCCCAGATATACGTGGCCCGCCAATTGATCAGCGTCTCAAAGTCCTCTGGGCTATTTTTCAAAAGGTAGTGACAACCGCCGGGGTGGCTGAGCCACGACCAGCTGGGGAACAAATGCTCCATGGGGAGAGGCAGGGTCTCACGGGCCCTGGTGCACTGGCAGCAGACGACGAGATATTCGGGAGCCCAGAGCAGGGCGCGCGCGAAGTCGTCCAGGGGGAGCGCGTAGCGAAAAGACCAGCCCCATGCCGTTTCCAACGCTGAGATCAGGCCCGAGAAGGCGTCCAGCCGATCGCCGGGGAACGTCAGCTGGCGACTCGAAAAGTCAAACACGAAGCTGCAGTACAAGAGGGATTTCGACATAGAATATTTCTCCAGTGGCGGCGCGTTGCCAATAGCCACTACATCGATGCCCCTCTCGTCATCTTCGCCCTCTCCGCGCCGCGACTGCTGGCACTGGAGAAACAACTGGTTGCCGAAGATGAACAGGCATCGCCGCGACAGTTTCACCTCTTGGAACGTCCATGCCCGCTCATTGTGCGGCGATCGGCCGAGATTAATATAGAAGCAATCCACTGATGCGGCCGAGCGTGCCCGGCGCTCTCGAACCACGCCGTCTGCCTCCGTGATGGCGGTCGCGTGTGTCAGCCGGGTGCCGGGCTCCACGCCGGGCAGTGGCGAGTCGGAGCTCTCCGCGGTACATGCCACGATGGTCAGGCAGGCGGCGTCGTAGATGGCGACCATTTGGGCGATCTGCGCGTGCTTGTGCTCGGTATCATCTTGGACGATGCAGAGCGCGTCGACCCACAAGTACCTCTCGCCGAGGGCCCGAACGACAGTCATGGCGTCCCGTACGGTTCTCCCTATCTGGGCCCCGAAATTCCCTTCCTGCAGTGCCCCGGCCTCTTTCAGGGCGACTTGGTTTGACTTTGACAGCTGTAGACGCTCGGCGTCTCCCCACACGTAACTCAGCGCGACGAATCTGTCGTTGAGCGACGCCGGCGTTACGCACTCCGCTGACACGTCCACTAGATTGAACCCGCCAGAGCCTGGCGGAGCCGTGTTGGCATACCGTCGCGTCCTGCATATCGGATCGTGCTGCTTGTCGCAGATGGAGAGCCAGGCTGCAACCTCATGAAATTCAACCTGATCTGGCACGCCGGCTGGGAAACCGTCCTCTGTAAGCCGGGACCCGTGGCGTGCGGCGGGGTCATAGGCAGGGAACTTTCTAGATTTCATGCCTATGTTGCTAGCAGACATCTTTTCAAAAGCTTCTTGACTTCAAGCTGGGAGATGTTAGTCAAAGAACCCCTCAGATAAGCAGATTTGCGGCCTGTTCGGGAGTGGTCATCCTTTTGGGCGGGGTGGTCGTACAAGAATAGATGCGGTTCGGGAGACTTGCTCCGTACCCTGCTACCAGTCTACCTAGATACCTAGGTGCTTACTTGTACATAAATACCTACCAAGGTATATACCGTATAGCACCCACCTTCGGACACCCCTACCTTTGGACCACGCAAATTTCTTAACACCCACATAAGGTAGTTGCGCTCTTAATCCGTATACGTCCCAAAGGCGTACGGTCCCTTCACACAGTGGTAAACGCTCAAAGACCCAGCGTTAAAAAAAACACATTGTCAATAACAGTGTAGACTGCGGAGGGTTGGTGGATGTTGGGGGATAATTAGTATACGGAATATCAATATGATGAAGAGGAGGGAATGGGGAAAGAAAAGGGAGGGGGGGACGTGAGGTTATGGATCATGATCAGCAAGACTAAGTAGCCTGCGGCATGATCAACATGATTCTTCCACTGGACTACCCTACGGTAAGAGAAGGGGCCTGACTACCCTGGGGTGACCCATCATAAGCCAACTGACAATGTGGCGAAAGAGCCGTTAGATTGTTGGATTATGAGAGTAGCCTATGATTGACTTGATGTGCATCACGACATGCCGCATTAACTATATAAGTGACATCATGTCACTCCCGATCTAAACATGAACTGACTATATGACGAACAGGGAAGACTAAAGCTCTATAATGTAATGTTAAACCAAACTTCTCTAAGTATAATAAGCCCTAACTGTATATCTTGGCAGCCACCCCATCACAACGCCCCATACCGATAATTGACCAAGGAATCTATCTGCTCTTATGAACAAAAGAAAGCACACACACTAAACCAACTTAATCCCTTTCTGACCCAGGAAGCTGGCAAATTCCACAAGGCAGGGATGGTGGAGAACATCATCGATTGTCACCTGAGCGTGCGAGGTTGAGATGGCGTCCCCGTTAACCTTTGCCTCCCCGTTCAACTTGACGTTCCCATTCACCTCCGCCTCAGTGGTCTCAATCCTAGATTGTACCAATACAACCAAATGGGCGGCATCAAGAAAGTCGCCCCCCAGCCGATAGAACGGCAAGTAACGCATATCCGGCGTAGTCTCATCACCGGGCGGCGCCGTCCCCACACTCGTGCGTTTCTTTGAAGCAAAGACAGAGAACCAGATCGTCTCGAGGACCTCAAGGCTAAAATCGTCGAGCTTGTTCTCGGTGGTGGGCATGACACCGTTGCTCGCTCTGCCGTCGGCCGTTGGGCTCTGCCCGTTCGAACCCTCCACCAGCGGCCGCAACACAGCAGAACCCGAGGTCGACCTCCTCGGCATCAGCTCCGTCCCAAGAAGGGGGCGGCCTGGCCAGCCTCATCAGAAGACCCCGCATTCAGAAGAATCTGAACTGTATCAACAAGATCCTCCAGCATCGCCCGCGCCGTGTCAGGATGGAACGCGTCCGCCGCGTACCCCAGACCAATCCGCACAGCGCCATCGCCGTCCTCCTGGGATATGACAGCGAGGTCATACCAAGTCATGAGCGGTTTTGTCTCAGTAGTAACAGTGCCGCTCACCGAGAAGCCAATTTCCCCGCTGCCTGCTGCTGATGCCTTGTTGGCCGGCCCGGCAGGCCGATGGTTGACGATAGACGTAAAGCGCGTGGCGGAGGGCCAGTCCGTACACTCCGAGATGAGCGCGCGGAGGCCGACGCCCTCGTGGGGGATGCGGCTCCGCTGCTGGTCGCGCACCTGGCTCAGCAGTTGCAGAATCGAGTGCTTTGTCTCGTCGTGGGAACTGTCGGGAGAAAACCTGACCCGCATGGGGACATTGGTCGCACACAGGCCGACGACGGTGCTTCCTATGGACGGGTCGACCACGTTGCGCCCGGAGATGGTGTCCCCGAACACGACGTCGTTTGTGCCTGTGTACTGGGCCAGGACGTGTGCCCACGCGCAGGCGATGATGGTAGAGGTGGTGATGCCGTCTCCCTTCGACTTCGGCACTGGTAGCACCTTGTCCTTGGTGAAGGCCATGCGCACGGGGCTCTGGGGGTTGGATCCTGTCGTCGCTTCTGGGATGACCTCTGTCATGGCGGACCCGTCGAGCAGGGTCCGCCAGTAGCTGTAGCTCGTGTCCCCTGTCTGCCGGTTCAGATCCGCGACGTAGTGGGGGAAGGAGGCTAAGCTCGGCTCATAAGCGTCCTGTTGGTGGTACAGCTTGCGGAGGGTGTCCAGGATGATTGGGAGGGAGATGGCGTCGTATATAGCATGTGACATGCGCAATAGTATGCGGATCTCCTTGGTCTCCTCTTGTTGCAGAATAGCCATGTACACCATAGGTCTGCCGAGCCGGAGAGGCTGACGGCACAGGTTCTCTTCAAACAAGCGCTCGGTGGCATCTTCCAGCGAGCCCTCAGCCTTGACCGCGAGCACATTATGCTGGTAGGACTTCAATATGATCTGCAGAAGCCTCCCGCTGCGAAGGTCAAACGCGAAAACAGTCCGGAAGGCCTCTATATGCTGCGCCAGTAGCATGCAGCTCTGCCGCAGCCGGTCCAGGTCGAGGCCGCGATCCGCATCAAGCACAAACGTGTTTACTTCTGCCTGGGCCGCGGTCAATGCCCCTGCCACGCTGAAGGCGACGGCGTCAGGGGCAGGGAAGACGTCCTGGATCGAATCCTTTCCGGTCCCGGTGATGGGGCAGACGACCTCCTCGAGGAAGGCGTCGATATCATTCTTGTCCACGCCGTCGAGCAGCTGGAAAGGACGGTAAGGGCACGCCTCAGGTGCCGACCTGGTCCGACTTCTGGCGACGACTGCCATTTTGAACAAGACTGGGTTCTCAAAGATGTCCAGGACGCGGATCTCAAGACCCGCCTCCCTCTTTGCAGCAGCAACGACCTTCATGGCGCTGATGGAGTCACCGCTAATGTCGAAAAAGTTGTCATGTCGGTCGATCGTCTCCTCCTCGACCTCGAGCACGGCTGCCCACAGCTCACGGACGACGGCCTCCCTGTCGGTGTCGACCTTTCCGTTCTTCGAGGCGCTCCGAGAGTTTGGATCCGCGATCTGGATGCCCTCACTCATCATAAACCGGCGCACGGCTTTGCGGTCGGCCTTGCCGGAGGCGTTCCTCGGTATCTTGTCTATCTGCAGGTACACCCTCGGGACCATGTACGCCGGGAGTCTCTTGGCGAGGGACTCCTTGAGCATTACCGAATAGCCTGCCATGTCGCCGCGGTCGTCGCCGTCCTCCTCCTCAGCATCGTCATCGAGGAACTCAAGCGCGGCAACGAGTGCGCGCTGGTTCTCGCCGAGCTTCAGGTATTCCACCACGGCGGTCCGCACCCTGGGCATGAGCTTCACAATACACGACTCGATCTCGCCCAGGTCGACCCGCTGGCCGCGGATCTTGATCTGCGCGTCGCGCCTCCCGAGGAACACGATCTTGCCCTCGGCGTTGTAGCGCACCAGGTCGCCGGTGCGATACATCCGGCGTCCCGATCTCCGGGGCCCAACGTGCGCGGTGAAGCCGGGGTCCGTGATGAACGCCGCCGCGGTCTTGCCGGGGTCGTTGCGGTACCCGCGCGCGACGTGCTCGCCCTCGATGAGGAGCTCCCCGACCGCGCCGACGGGCACGAGCCGGTTGTGGTTGTGGGCGTCGGCGATCCAGTTCTGCGTGCCGCGGAGGGGCCTGCCGATGACGGACGAGCCGCCCTTGTCCGCCAGCCCGACGTTGATGGTGCTCGTGATGGAGCACTCGGTCGGGCCGTAGCTGTTGGCCAGGGTGACATTGTTCGAGCCCAGGAGCCACTTCTCGATCAGGGCCGGCGGGATGGCCTCGCCGCCCAGCCCCAGCATCCTCATCTGCGGGACCTCGGCCGGGGGGATCAGCGCCGCCGTGCTGGCCGTGACGATTGTGAAGTTGGCGTTGAGCCGCTGCATGGCCCCGACCAGATCGTTCATCCGCTCGTCCTCCGAGGGCAGGCAGACGGTTGCCCCGAACGTCCAGGAGATGAGCATGTCGCCAATAGAGCAGTCGAAGGTGAAGGCGGCGAACTGGAACACGCGGTAGGTCGGGTCGAACCTCATGGCGGTGCCCTTGCTCAGGACGACGTTGTAGATGCCCCTATGCTCCAGGGTGACACCCTTGGGGACTCCGGTGCTGCCAGAGGTATACATGACCCAAGCCGTGTGCTCGGGGCGGACTGATGTCGAGGGGATCGCAGGATCGCCGCCATCGTATGACTTGGCTATGCGAGCGAGTGCTGCCTCGTTGACGGTTACGCTCCTGCGGCCCAGCGACCGGAACCTGTCTGCCTTGGACTCGTCACAGAGGACCACCGCTGGGTCCGAGTCCTGCAGGATGACACTGATTCTCTCCGGCGGCAGCTGAACCCCGAGCGGCACCACTGCGCCGCCGGCATATAGGATGGCCAGTACGGCCACCGTGGCCCATCGGGACTTGTCCATGCAGAGCCCGACTGTGACTTCGGGGCCCACGCCCCCTTCTGCAACGAGCAGCTGGGCGAGGCTCCTGGCCGCTCCATCAAGCTGCTGATAGGTAAGCTCCCCATCCCAAGCGCAGACGGCTGCAGAGTCGGGCTTGGTTCGAACGGTCTTGATGACCAGCTCATGAAGACAGCCGAGGGAGGGCCACTGGTCGGTGGGGTTCCAAGCGGAGATCCTTTCCAGATCGTACGAGTTGGCCAGAGGAAGGTCCCCCACCATCTGCTCCTCAGAAGCGGCATTCCTAGAAAGCTGGGCGACGTTATGCTCGAACTGTCGCAGGACCGCCTGGAGCTGGTCGTCTGTGATGACGGCGCTGTCGAACCGAGCCGCCACCTCAGCCTCCCCCTTGCGCTCGTCCATTTTGCACAGGACTGAGAGCGGGTAGTCGTCGAGCGCCTCCATCTTCTGGTGTATCTGCTCAAAGCCAGGCAGCTGCAGCGAAGGGTCGTCCAGGCCCGCATCCGCCGCGGTGTGAACGAGGAACAAGTGTCTGGGGTCGGCCGTGTTGAAAGCGGGGACGAGCCTCTTGATCCTCTGGAGTCCCACGTGCTCAAACGGTATCATCTCCACCCCCTCGCGGTGGACGCTGTCCAACAAGTCCCGGACCCTCTGCGGCCCGTGTACTCTGACCCGGACGGGGACGGTGGTGAACGTCGGGGCCGCGAGCTCCGTGATTTCTGCCACGGGCGCCGAGCGGCCTGAGAGGTTGACGGCGAACACGACATCTTCGACGCCGCAGTACTGGGCTACTGTCAGGGCCCATGCCGCCTGGAGGAGGCTGGGGAAGGGCGTCTGCAGCCTCGCGGCTCCGTCTATACGGACTGTCTGCTTCAGGACCGAGGTGGGCTTGGGCTGATAGTGGCCCACAGAAGGGAGCGAGGGGGGGAAGTCGGTAAATGAATCAGCGCCTGCCAACGTCTGCGTCCAGAACTGCGATGCGGCGTCCAAGTCGGTGCTAAGGACGTGGCGGATGAATCTCGCGTACGGAACAGCCTTGGGCATCTCACGTCCATGGTAGGCCGGGATGAGGTAGCGGTACAGTATCTGCTCGATGCTCCATTTGTCAAACATGCTGTGGTGGGTGGTCAAGACAAAGCACTTGCTCCCTGAGCCCTGCTCCTCGACAATTGCACAGCGGAGGAGGGGCTTTCCCGATTCGAAGCCCGCGACCTTGTCCGCGGCAACGTAGCTGTCCAGATCGCCACCAATGTGCCACACTAGGGGCTCGTCGACCACTGCCTGTAGGAAACCACTGTTGCGGTCCAGCACGATTCGAGTGCGGAGGATAGGAAGCGTTCTGGCTACCGCCTCCCACGCGGCCTGGAACCTGGCAACGTCGACGTCCTCCCCACTGGCTCGGAATACTTGGCGATACGTGTATGCCGTCGGCTGTCTTGCTGTGATGGCGAACAGCGCTTCTTGCATAGGCGTGCAAGGATACACATCTGTAATCTGGTCGGGGGCCACCCGGCATTGGGCAGCAAAGTCTGCCAGTCGAGATTCAAAGCCGTCGGGACCACTTGGATTCTCCGGCATCAACTCGAAGGGAGCAGGGTCCTCCTCTGCTACTTTGCCGAGGCCGGCCTCCTGCTCGGTTTCCAGGATTCGAGCATAGTCCTCCAGGACGGGGTGCGTAAATATGGACGCAACGGTCAATTGAAGACCGGCTTGTCGAGCAGACGCGACAAGCTTCATGGCCGCCAAGGAATCACCACCCAGTCGCGTAAAGTGGTCTTGGGAGCCGATAGAGTCGGCATCGATGGAGAGGACCCCAGCCCATAGCTGCTGAAGTTGCTTGCCAATCTTAGTTTGGGGGCTCTTCTTGATACCTTCAGCAGCAAGATAGCGTTGCAGCAAGGACGAGCCTGACTCGAGATTCGTCAACAGCTCACGCACAGCCCTCCTGTTTGTCTTGCCAGTGTTCGTCAAGGGGATCTTCTTCCAGGGCATAAATGCGGTCGGCACCATGTAGCTTGGGAGCTTGTCCGCCAGCCCGTCCCTGAGGCCACAAAGGGCCTTTTGGATCTTGCTGGAAGGGGCGAGAATGGTGACCCCATCAATCTCCTCCGTCTGGTCAGCGTCGAACAGGTCACAGTCCTCGGCGAAGTCGATCACAGCCACAAGATCATTCGCCTTCTTCCCGGCCTGGAGATCGACCAGATCGACAACAATCTTCTGCACCCCGGCGAGAAGCTTGCCGATCCAGTACTCAATCCGGCCCAGGTCGATCCTGTGCCCACGGAACTTCACCTCGCTGCCCATGCGGCCGATATAAGTGTAGGATCCGTTGGGATTCTGCTGGACAAGATCGCCCGTCCGATACATTCGCCTTCCGGCGCCGTCCAAGCCAAGTTGCTTGATGAATCCGGGCTCAACCACGAAGCATTGCGCCGTCAGCTCTGGGTTGTTCAGATAGCCCCGGGCCTGCCAAGAGTTCTCAATGAGCAGCTCACCGGGGATGCCAATGGGGCACAGGCGGTTGTGGTCGGTGGTGCTGGTGACCCAGAAGTTGCAGTTGTCCAGCGGGTATCCAATAACGGGCGCATCTTCGATTCTTTCCATCGGCTTGCCGCAGGACGAGTAGACGGAGCACTCGGACGGGCCGTATATGTTGACCACCTCGGCGTGATCGATCCAGCGCTCGACAACACTCGGTTTGATCAGCTCGCCGGCGACCTGCAGCTGGGTTATGGACGGCACATCGGCCGGGTTGATCATGGATGCCACGGTCGGGGTCAGCACCATCTGCGTGACATTCAGGTCCCTGATGGCCTGTGACAGCGAGTTGACTCGTTGGTCCTCCGAGGGAATGCAGACACATCCCTTGAAGATGAGAGTCGTCATGATTTCTTGAAGAGTGACATCAAACTCATGAGATGCGAATTGGAGGGTGCGCGACTCCTTATGCCAACGTGTCGCTCTTCCGTGTGCCGGCAGACTTGTGGCAAGCCCGCCATGGACCAGGAGGCACCCCTTTGGCCGCCCTGTGCTTCCGGATGTGTACACAATCCATGCCGGATGGTCGGGGTTGAGAGCCGGGCATATAGGCCCACCCACGATCGGGTCCGCGAGGCTGGTCAACAGAGCGTCACCGACCTCGACAATGCAAGGCCCCGAGCCGGCGAACCTCTCGGTGTGTCCTGCGTTGGTCAGCATGACGGCTGCTTGACAATCGTCCACGAGAGCCTTGGCTTCCTCCACTGGAGATGAGGAGCGCAGCATGACAACGACGCCCCCGGCTTCTAGGATACCCAAGATGGATACGGCAGTCCACCTAGACTTGTCCATGCAGACCGCCACCCTGGATTCGGGACCCACTCCAAGGCCGGAAAGATGCTGTGCAAGCCTCCTGGCGTTGGCCCAGAGTTCCTTGTATGTAAAGTCGCCGTCCCAGGCACAGACCGCTGGCGAGTCTGGCTGTTCTTCGGCTACATCCCTTATCAGGTGGTGCAGGCACCTCGAGTCCCGCACTGGTATCCGAGCATTCTGTTCCTTGATTTGTGCCAGATCAGTCGGGGTGATTTCCTCCAGGCTGCGGAGCTGCCTTTCGTGGTTTGCCTCTTCAAGGAACTGCGAGGCCCAGTGCTCAAACTGCCGAAGAAGTACCGCCACCTGAGGCTCGCTGACAACATGACTGTCGAAACGAGCCTCGAGCTTGACCGGGGCCCCTTGCTGGCTGGGGAGCTGGCACTGGATGGTGAGAGCAAATGTGTCAAACGCGTTCACGGCGGTATCCACCAGCTCCAAGCCGGGAACCTCAGTGGCTCCGTCTCCATTCCTAGCATATGGTGGTTCAATGACAAGAGCATGGTTGATATCCGTCGCAGCCTGGAACTCGGGACCAAGGCGTTTGATCTCGTCCAACCCCGTATGCTCAAAGGGTATCATTTCTACTGCCTGGGACTGTATAGTTCCGAGGTAGCTAGCAACCCTTGCCTCCTGATCGACACGCACTCGCACCGGCACAGTAGTAATGGTGGGTGCAATAAGCTCCGTAATCTCCGCAACGGGGGCATTCCGGCCAGAAAGAATCGCGCCGAAGACCACATCGTTTGTGCCTAGGTATTGACCGAGACTCATGGCCCAACCAGCCCTCAGGACGTCAGCTAGTGAGAACCCAGACCTCGAATGATTGAACACCGAGGTGTTTATCTCGGAGCGTAGCAAGGCGGCAGGCTTCGGCTGGTAGAAAGAAGACGGCATAGAAGGGAAGGCTGACGGGGTATCTCCTCCAAGCTGGTCGCGCCAGTACGAGGCAGTCTTGGCTCCATCAACCTCTTTCTTGCGTTGCTGGTACTCAATAAACCTCGTGAACGGGACCGCAGGAGGAACCTCGTCATGGAGATACAGAGCCGCCAGTCGCTTCTGGATCAGCTGGGAGCTCCAGCCGTCGTAGACCGAGTGATGCGCTGTCCACACGAAATAACGGCCACCCTTCGGCTTCTCGTGCACCAGAGCAAAACGCATGAGCGGCTGGCCAACGGCTATGGGGCGCGCGCGGTCACCTGCGACATAGTCCTCCAAATCATCATGGGTCTGCCATGTGGGAGCCTTCTTCGATAGCACCTGCAACGATCCAGAGCGCTGCCCCAGTAATATGTGAGTCCGCATGACGGGCGCCTGTTGGACCATGACGTTCCACATTTTCCGGAAGCGTGACAGATCGATAGAGTCCGAGAGGGCGTAGACCTGGCGCACGAGATATGCCGTCGGGCGCTGCTGCGTGGCAGCCAACATGCTCTCCTGTAGCGAGGTGCAGGGATAGACGTCCTCAATGTCCTCGGTGCTCAGGCCGCACTGGATGGCGATGTCTGCCAGCTCCGCCTCTCTGTCGCTCGAGGCTGGCTGCCAGAGAGAGAAAGGGGGAGGGTCACTGCGCTCCTCCGCCTGGGCAGAGCCAACCTTCCCAGCTGCGTTGCGTTCGTCGAGAATTCGCGCAAGGTCTTCAAGCCTGGGGAAGCTCAAGACATCCTTGACCGTCATGCGAATATGTTCTTGTCTTGCCAGTTCGACCAGTTTAATAGCCAGGAGAGAGTCTCCTCCTCGATAGAGGAAGTGGTCGCTTGCTCGGATCGACGAGCTGCTCACACCGAGGACAGCCGCCCACAGGGATCTGAGCTTCTGCCCAGTCTCCGTCAGCAGCATCTGGTCATTGTCGCTTGAGTCCTCGAGAACATATTCCTGTAGGGCGGTGGTGTCCAGCTCACCAACCAGCCGGCGAACCATCTTGCGGTCGGTCTTGGCAGACGAAGTCAGGGGTATGCGTCTGAAGGGAATGAAGAAGGTGGGTATCATGTAAGAGGGGAGCTTCGCTTGCAATGCATCCCGCAGCAGGTTGAGTCCTTTGCGGAGCTCATCGGACGCTGGGAGAATCTCTCTATCCCCCAAGGGATCAAAGGCGGTATGTTTGGAGAATTCAACGGCAGCAAACAAGATGGCACCTCCTGAGGACGATGTGTCTTTCTCATCTGCGGGTAGAAGGCCAACGACGGCCCGGATCACACCATCGAGGGACTTTATAATCCAGTGCTCGACCTCCGATACATCAAGTCGCTGGCCGCGAATCTTGATTTGCGTGTCTCTGCGACCGAGATAGCTCATAGAGGAATCGCTGTTCTGCCGTACAATGTCTCCTGTTCGGTAGAAGCGTCTGTCTGGCTCAAGCCCTAGTAGAGATGCAAACGCTGGATCGTGGACGAAAGCAGTAGATGTCTTGGCTTCGTCGTTGAGATACCCCCGGGCCAGCAGTGGGCCCTCGATCAACAGCTCGCCCGGTGCCCCTGGAGGACACAGCCGCCCTGGGTTCTGCGGATCGGTGACCCAGAAGTTCACGTTCATGGGGAACCCGATATTCGCCAGGTCTCCCACGCTCTGGAGCGGCTTGCTGACACTGGCGAATATGGAGCTCTCGGTCGGGCCGTAGGCGTTAAAGATATCTGCCTTTCCGAGCCAGGCCTCTAACACGCTCGCTTTGACTTCTTCTCCAAACAGGACCAGTTTTTGCACAGCTGGGGCGTCCGCGGGTCTGATGGTTGATGCCATGCTTGGGGTGAGGGAGAGAACGTTTGCCTGTAGACGGAGTACTGAACCTGCCAGGTCGTTGACGCGATTCGTCTCGTCAGGTATACAGACACAGCCTCCATAGATGAGCGTGGTGAATAACTCAAAGAGGGACACGTCGAACGTGTGCGCTGCAAACTGGAGTACCCGGTCCTCTTGGGACAGATTCAGTGCGATACCATGGGCACGCATGCTCGTTGCCAGGGCTCGATGCTGCACCAATACGCCCTTCGGTGTTCCAGTGGAGCCAGACGTGTAAAAGATCCATGCGGTGTTTTCCGGCTGGGGTCGTGTCTCTTGTGGTGTTGTTGATGATGGAATTGGTGACTTGTCCGCCATGATGCCGACTATATCCAGGAGCTGGGTGCCCAGCCCAGAAAGTCGGATGACTTGCCTTTCGTCGCCAATAATGGCCACGGGGGACGAGTCGGCAAGAATGGCCTGGACACGAGCAATTGGCTCTCCCACCCCGATGGGGACAACAGCACCGCCAGCCCGCAAGATGGCGAGCATGGCGACCGGCACGAGCTTGGATTTGTCCATGCAGACTCCGACTGGGACTTCTGGCCCAACACCAATATTCACTAAATGCTGAGCGAAATGGGAGATGCGGTCCTCCAACTCCTTGTAAGTCAGGCTGCCATCCCAAGCGTCGATGGCGACAGCCGATGGCTGCTCCTGGATGCGCTCGTCGACCAGCTCATGGACGCATCGATTCAGACCCTCGGGAACACGAGAGTTCGTGTCTAGGATCTGCTCCTTCTGATCTTCGCTGATCAGCTCGAGTCTAGAAACAGTGGTTCCAATGTCTCGGAAGATAGAGTGAAGCGCCTCCTGGTAGTTTTGAAGGAGCCGTTGGGCATAGTCTCTATCCATCCGAGAGGCCCAGTAATCCAGCGTGAACTCCAAATCTGCTTGGCCTGCTGAAACAACGAGAGAAACATCATACTGCCGATATTATCAGATTACTGTGGCTTTGGACTCTCTTGGGACCCGTACTTACATTTGTAGGGCTGGAGCCTTGGACAAGTTTATAACTCAAGCCCTGAAGGCTTCCATCATCCTGAACAAGTCTCCGACGGAATGACATGACGGTATTGCTCCAACGACGAGGAGAGGTAACGTTTGAAAGCTCTGCCTCGTGGGATAGGCTGTCTACATAATCAGAGTTGAGAGCCCTGATAGCATCCAAGACGTCCGTCTCCCCTTCCAAGTTCACGGAGCAGAGAAGTGTGGTGATCAGCGGCCCAACAGCCGTCATGATGCCCTTCAAGGGCTTGTTTCTCAGGGAGGAGATGTATGAGAAGCACACGTCGTCGACACCGAGGTGACTGCGCAGCACGACGGCCCAGGCAAGTTGGCAGACACTGGCCAGGTTGATCTTATGCCGTCGGCAGAGCCTGTCCATAGATGCCACGTTGACGGGCATGGTGGAATGCACAGTGTTGAAGTCGTGAAAATCAGCGTTCTCTCGTGTGACTGGAATGAGTGTTTCCTGCGTCTTCGAGAGATACTTCTGCCAGTAATCCGACACATGGGCCTCTCTGGATTGATGCTCGCTGAGCGCGTATTCAGCGTAGGAGAATGCCTTCTCGCCGCTGCCCCCAGGTCCGACAGCAGCGGCACACAGGTCGCCGAGAAGAAGTTCGGCAGAATGGCCATCGGTGATGGCGTGGGAGATAGTCAACACGATGAGACACCGCCCAGGGCCTTCCTGGGTGATGTTCAGATGGTGCGGCACCTCGAACGGTTGAAATTCAACCTTTACCGGCTCGGAACCCGCTGGGGTTACGTCGATTGGCGGGGCCACTTTCTTGAGCACGATTTGGTCGAAGTGCCCCGGGCGACTTTCGCTCTCGATGAACACAGTCCTGAGGGACGAGTGCTTCTCGACGACTCTGCCCCATGCGGTGGCCCATGTTTCAGCGTTAAAGGAGGCGAAGGCGCCTGACGTTGTGGCTCTGGCAGTAAAGGTACACATGTATGCCCCTTTGTCCAGGGAATTGCCCATGAGCATATTATCCTGTATGGAGGTGCACGGGTAGATGTTGTCAATGTCTGTGAGAGGATCCTGAGAAATCTGGAGCAACTTTTGCTCAAATAAGCGGTCGAGAGACGGGTAGTCTGGTGATACATGTGGGAAATCGGAGAGGGTGGGCAAAGGTCGACGGCTGGGCAGTATTGCCACGATGTCTTGTAGATGGCTGATGAACTTCTCAGAATTGCGCTTGAGATCTGGTTCTCCTCCGAATTCGGGACCGCAAACGACCGAGAAGCTCAATTTGTTGTCCATCCAAAAAGGGGTCATGCAGAGCCCGCCTAGTGAGTGGGCGATGGCCTCCGCAGCATGGCGCCCGGGCACTTCGTCAGTTGACTGAAGTATGTCATTGGATGAGGCGCCTTCCCGCCTCCTGAGCCGAGTTGCGTCAAGGACGACATTCTTGTGATGAGAGACATTTTGGACAGAGCTCAAGAATGAACGCTGTCTCAAATCTTTCGCGCTGCGGCACGCATCGACTATGTCTCCGGTGCAGTGATAGGGTATCTCAGCAAGCTCATCGAAGCATCCTATCACACTGTCCCACGCCTCGTCCTCCTCATTAGGCCGACCATCTCTGATCTCGAAATGTCTCGCTGGCCCGGGTATTTGGTCTCCAAACGAGGAGGCCAACGATGCGAATATCACATCGCGAATGTCTGTTCGCAATGCTCGGTGGCATGTCTCGCTATGAAGTGCTTCCGTCAACTTCAAGCTCAAACTGAAGACGCAAGATGAGACGGCTCCGGCTTTCGGCGGCAACTCTGAATTCACAGAAGGTTCAGCCGCGACAGCAGATTCGATTTCCTTCCCCGTTGCCTGATTGACTCGCTCAACCCAGTCGGAGAAGGTGTGAGACTCAGGACTAAAGTCTTGAGATCCGGTCGAATATGCTTGGATATCTTGAAGAAGGATGTGCCATGAGTGAGCGTCAAAAGCGGCAGTGTGTGCCACCAATCCGAGTTTCCTGATTCGGGAGCTTTCTCCGAAGAAGAGAACGCTGAATGGGCTTGACGTTGAAGCTTGGTCCTGCAGTTTTCTCAACTGAGCGATGGCCTTCTCCTCGGATTCATATGGCACCAAGGTTCCGGAGGGGGAAGGTGTGCTGCCTGACAAGACATAGCAATCCTTTTGATCGGGGTCCAGGGAAGCTCCGAGAATTGGATGTCTCTCTACCAGGCTCTCCAACATTTGAGTAGCATCAGTGAGGGACATTGGACCCTCAACATCCAATGTGAAGCCCTGTGACGACCCGAACGTACGGTACAGGCTCTGGAGCTGTGTGTGGGGAACAGAGACAGATCCGTGATCCATCGAGGGACTCGATCGCAGCAGCTCTGGGTTAGCCTCGACCAGCTGCCGTGCTAGATCACGCATAGACATGGTCGAGACATATGCCATGTCGACCAGGAGACCGAGTTCCCTGCATTGCCCGGCGAAGAAGACTCCTGACAGCATGTTGCCGCCTTGCTCGACGAGAGACTTCTCTGCATCAATCTCAGATTCCTCTTTTTTCAGGACATGAGATGCCGCCCTGCATAGCAGAACTTCGATGCCACCGTGACCACCCATTTTGTGCTTGACAGTTTGAAAGCGGCTGAAAGCGGCTGCAATGCTAGTAGAGCCACTCACTATGGCAGAAGGGGCTTTCAAAGACAACAAAGATGGTGTATAGGTTGTAGCGAGTCTTGGAATGTTTTCGAATTCGGTTGAGCGCATACGACCGTCTTGTTCATCCGGTGGCAATACAAAACGGGCAGCCTGTTCCCGCCGAGCGTTTGCACACTTATCCGCACATTGTTCCCTTGTTTTTCTCGCACGGGATATAACCCGTCTGCCAAGCACGGGCACTTATAACAGGGGTCCAAGGGTGCAGGGGTGGTGGAGGGTGGGGGCTGGGGGCTGGAAATCTTATCAATACATTACAGGGCCCAAGTCACAAATCACCTTTCGGAAGGTTGTAAGCGCCCCAGTTGGTCCTGGAACATAAGCAGGAGCTGTCTCAATCAGGCCTTTTCCCCGTACGAGGGAGCTCTCCTTAGAGGATCTGGATCCCGGATCAGGCAGCTTTGCTGCTAGAGCTTACGCGGTGCACCATAGCACGACGTGTTGGGAAGAAAGGAATGACTGTGCTGTGCAGGATCATCAGCACCTTCCGGGCTGCCGGGTAAGACGAGTCAGCCCACCCAGCCTTTTTTACACGCACACCCAGTACGTAGTTCTCTCAGCAACATGTAACGAAACCTGAGTACTTTCCCCTCATCCTTACGCTAGCTAGCTACTCCTGTGACTTTCTACACTTCTGCAAACCCGTCTGTTGCTAGACGTCGCTATTCAGCGCTAGGAGTCGTAGCGTTAGGCCGTGCCTAGTGTGTTCACGCCGGTACTAATAAGGTTAGAGGCGTTACAGGTCGTGTTATAACGTTGTTAAGTACTATCTAAAAAGTTTAATACATTTATAATTTATTATCAATTTATTTATTAAAAAGTAAAAGTAAAAAATATTTTATTTGAATTCTTCTTTTATTTAATATTACTTACGATTTAATTTTACTTATTCTTATATAATAAAAAGATTAAAAATTGATTTATAATTTATAAAAGAACTTTTTAATTAATAAATAAGAAACTAAAAATTAACTTATTTTAACGAAGATACTAAGGACTGGTTTCGTAACCCTAAGCCTCAAACTGCCGTTGTAATAAGACGGATGGACTAGGAGCCGTTATGGGAAAGCGCGTCTGTTCTCTAGTAAAGCGGATCTCTACGACTCTGCGCAAAGGTGCCCCGGCTGAGAGACCACGTTTCCAATCCCTCAGACTGGGTTGGAATCCAGCATTCAGAAGACCCGTACAGTTACAATTAACCCGAAGGATGGTAGAAGGATCCCCTTTCGTAGAGAAGGATTCCAGCATGCTAAGACATCGTGAGTAATCCTTCACTAATTTCTGACATTTGTGACGTGATCTATTGATTTCGAGCTTCGCTAAGCCTAGACAGTAAATTGCTGCCGGATTATGTGAGAAATGTCTTGACATGGACCCTCGGCGGGCAACCTGGAAAGTCCCGTTGGTGGCGGCGCCGTGTCGGTAGTCGGAGAGCTTACGATTCCGACTTATAACGTCGAGCCTCATTCTTGTTTTTCCGGGGCTGGGAGGCATATCTACCTTGGTGGGTAGGACAGCTTACGATTTCGACTCTCAATCTGGAGACTCATTCTTCTTCATTACAGTTGGGTGGCATAGCTCTCTCACCTCGTGGCCAGATTCCTCTCTCACCTCGCGGCCATATTCCTCTTTCACCTCGCGGCCATATTCCTCTCTCAAAAATCATGGGCTCACTAGGTCCCGCGCCTGCCGTGAATGGCAACGCAATTGTAAATGGCAGTGCAACTGTCAATGGCAGTGCGACTGTCAACGGTAGTGCCACTGTCAACGGCAGTGCCACCGTTAATGGCAACTCTCCAGCAGCCGCTACTGGAGGGCATTTGGAGCCTATTGCCGTGGTGGGCATGAGTTGCCGGCTCCCCGGAGAAGCATCAGACACGCAAAAGCTGTGGGAACTGCTCATTAAGGGCCGTTCAGCGTGGTCAAAGACGCCCAAGGATCGATGGAATCAAGAGGCTTTTCACGATCCCTCTGCCGAAGGCAAGCCCGGAAGGGTAAGAACATGGCACAGCCCAGCAGGCCGGCCTTGGCCCTATGCAGAATGTACAACTAACTACCTACTCTCCAGACAAGCACGGACGGTGGACATTTTCTGAAAGATGATATCAAAGCCTTTGACGCCTCCTTCTTTGGAGTTAACCCCATAGAGGCAACGGTACGTATTCCTATTGGCACGCGGTCACAAGCCACCATGAGGAGTAACAAGCTAACCCTATTTTTTCAGGCCATGGACCCTCAACAGAGACTGGTTCTCGAAATTGCCTATGAGGCCTTTGAAAATGCCGGCCTCACTCTTGAACAATTGTCAGGGTCCAACACTGGTGTCTATGTCGGCCAGTGGTCCTCAGATTACCAGGAGATGCTCCTGAGGGACATCGACTTTCCGCCTATCTACCAGGCCAGCGGCGTTGGAGCGGCCATTTCCTCTAACCGCGTTTCCTACTGCTTCAACCTGCATGGCCCCAGTCTCACCCTCGACACCGGCTGCTCAGCCAGTTTGGTAGCCCTTCACCAGGCCGTGCACAGTCTCCGCGCAGGCGAGACGGAGAGATGCTTCGTGGCGGGCGTCAACCTCCAACTCGACCCGCAGAGATATGGCTACCAAAACAAGCTAAGCATGTTCTCCAAACAAGGCAAGTCGTTCTCATTTGACCACCGCGCCAAGGGGGCAAGTGGCTACGGCAGAGGTGAAGGATGCTCGGGGGTCGTCCTCATGCCCCTTTCACAGGCCCAGAAGCAGGGCTATCCAATCCGCGCGGTTATCCGAAATTCGGTGGCCAACCAGGATGGAAAGACAAACGGAATCACTGTCCCAAGTGCCGCAGCGCAGTCCGCTGCCATTGAGAGGGCTTACGCTCAGGTCGGCCTGGAGCCGTACGCAGACTACGTCGAGGCCCACGGGACGGGCACCTCAGTGGGCGACCCCATCGAGGCCAAGGCGATCGCCAAGGTCCTCGGTGCTGCTCGAGAGTCGGGCTCGCCCCTGCCCATCGGCTCCATGAAGGCCAATGTTGGTCACACTGAGAGCGCAGCCGGCCTCACCGGTCTCGTCAAGGCTGTGTTGATGCTCGAAAACAACATGATTCCGCCTCAGGTCAACTTCGAGAAGGCGAACCCGGAGATCGACCTGGACGCCCTCAACCTTAGAATCCCAACATCTCTGGAGTCTAAGCCGCTCAAGAGAATTTCGGTGAACAGCTTCGGCTACGGCGGAACCAACGCCCACGTCATTGTAGACGCCGCGGACGCGACAAGCCAGACCAATGGGACCCAGACCAATGGAACCCTGACCAACGGGACTTCAACCACCCATGATCATCATGTGACCAAGATTGCACCCAGGGCTAAGGAACGGCTTTTTGTTCTCAGTGCTGCCAGCGAGAAGTCGTGCCAAGACATGGCATCCAAAGTGGCCAAGTATCTCGAGAGCAAGGCAGATTCGGCTGACGTGGACACGGACACATTGTTGAATCGCCTTGCGTACACCCTGAGCAGGAGGTCCGTCATGGAGAACAGGGTCGGAGTTGTCGCCTCTGACCTGGATGACCTGGCTGCGCAGCTGACCAAGCTGTCCACCGAAGCCATCCCCCGTGCCGCCCACCAGACGGCCCCTCGCATCGGCTTCGTTTTCAGCGGCCAAGGTGCCCAGTATCCCCGGATGGGCCAGAGCCTGCTGGGCACATGGCCAACCTTCACGGCCAGCATGAAGCGGGCAGCCGCATGCATACAGGCGTGCGGAAGCTCGTGGGACCTCTTTGAGGAGCTGCTCAAGGAGCCCGCAGAGAGCCGGATGGAGGATCCGTGTATCGCACAGCCCATCTCCACGGCGGTTCAGATCTCTCTTGTCGACGCCCTCAAAGATCTTGGGGTGGTGCCGAGCGCCGTTGCAGGCCATTCTAGCGGCGAGATCGCCGCCGCGTACTGCGCCGAGGCCATCTCGTTCGAGGATGCCATGACGGTGGCATACCACCGTGGTCGGCTGACCAGCGATCTGAGAAAGGAGAACAAGGGCAAGGCCGGCGCCATGATAGCTGTCGGGGCATCAGCGACGACTGTCAAGCAGTCCATCGACCAGCTGGGTGCTGCTGCTGCCAGCAGGATCGCCGTTGCCTGCCTCAACAGCCCTGAGAGTGTCACAGTATCTGGAGACGCAGATGTCATTGACTCCTTGAAGCAGCGACTAGACGAGCAGGATGTCTGGAACCGACTTCTCCGCACCGGAGGAGCTGCCTACCACTCGCCTCAGATGCTCCAAATTGCTGAGAAATACCACGAGGCTCTGAAGGATATATCCGGTGCCGTGCCTGTGTCCCACATCAGCTGGACCTCCTCTATCACCGGCGAGGATGTCGGAGACAAGCCCATCACCCGGGACTACTGGGTGCACAACCTGGTCTCGCCCGTCCGCTTCACCGACGCTCTCAAGAAGACGTGCCAGGGAGAAAATGGCACGCGCAAGGTCGACCTGCTCCTTGAGCTGGGATCCCACTTCCAGCTTGAAAGCCCTATCAAGCAGACCGTGAGGACCTTCACCGGAGAGGCGGCCAAGATTCATTATGCTGGGTCTCTAAAGCGTGGCGAGGATGCCCAGATCCGCCTCTTGGAGATGCTCCGGTCCTTGTATTTGGAGAAATCCCCCGTCGCATTTTGGAAGGCCAACGCTGGTTTCCAGACGGCCCCCAAGCTCTTGACGGATCTTCCCCCTTATGCGTTCGACCACTCCAAGACGTACTGGCACGAGAGCCGAGTGTCCAAGGCGTACAAACATCGCCAATTCCTCCCCCACGAGCTCCTGGGCAGCCTCGTCCACGACAACAATCCCCAGGAGCCAAGATGGCGTTGCTTCCTCAACCTGAAAGACGTCCCCTGGCTGAGTGGCCACATTATCCAGGGGCAGACCATCTTCCCGGCCACGGCATACCTCTCCATGGTCTTCCAGGCGGCACGACAAGACACGGCTATGCGGAATCCCCAAGCAACGATCAACCGGTTTATCCTCCGCAACGTCACCTTCTCACAGGCGCTGATCATGGAGGCCAACAAGCCCGACCTGGAGATCAGCCTGTCTCTTCGGCCCCAGGCAGTGTCGGCGAGGAAGTCGTCCCAGCTGTGGCAAGAGTTCCGCATCTTCAGCACAACCGCCGAAGACGTGTGGACTGAGCATGTCCGCGGTCTTGTACAGGTTGTCCTCAAGTCGGAGGGTGCCGCCCAGGATGACGCCTTTGTCCCTACTCGGGTCACGCTGCCGCCGCACGCCCAACACATCCAAGCCAAGCAGTTCTACCACAGGGCAAGGGACATTGGCGTCAACTGGAGCGCGCCGTTCGACAACCTGACTGATATCAAGATCGCCTCCGGGGACTGCATCGCAGACGCGTCGTTCGTGCCCGGTGAGGGTGCCTCTGAGACAGACTACACCATCCACCCTGGCGTCATGGACGCTGTCCTGTACCACGGTATGATGGGTGTCCTCATCTTTGATGAGAATGATAAGTCCCCTGTTGTGCCCACTTTCATCGACAAGATGATAGTGTCCGAGAAAGACCAGGCCAAGCCGGTTCAAGAGGTGACATGTCACGCCACCCGGACCGAGAATGCTCTTACGTTTGACATTGGCATTTTTGAGAAACAGAACGAGGACAATATGGTCCTGCAGGCCTGGGGAGTGGTTGCGACCAAGTTGCCAGACGTTGACATCGGCGAAGGCCGCAAACGAGACCTGTGCCACGTTCCAGACTGGGTGACTTACATGCCCAAGACCACCCAGAAGCACATTGATTCAATTTGCAAGAAGTCGCTCGAAGAAAGGTCCATCATCCCGGAGATCAAGGCTTTGGAGGCCCTGACTATACACCACGTCAAGCGTGCCATGGCCTCCACACCGGTCGAAGAGATAGCCGAAGGATACCAGCGCAACTGGTACAACTGGATGAAGACATTCGCCGACCAGGAGCCTGATCCAGCCTTCCTCAAAGCAGGAGAGGAAGGCACCAGTGTCTCCGCAGAGGTCGCGCGGCGTCTGGGGCCACGCTTGGGCGAGATCCTGCGAGGAACCACTCACTCCCTTTCCATCCTGAACGACGACAACCTGCTGAGCGGACTCTACCTGGAAGGCGGCAACGCCCGCTGCATTGCGCAGATGGCCGCGTACATCGGCGAGTTGGGTCGTCTGACTCCTAATATGAGGATCATCGAGGTCGGCGCCGGCACCGGATCAGCCACCCTGCCCGTCCTGCAGGCCCTGCAAGCCCCGAACAGAGTGCTGACGTCCGAGTACACCTTCACCGACATATCACCAGCGTTCTTCCCGGCCGCGCGAGAGCTGCTCTCGGACTATGACAACATCATGCAGTACAAGACTCTGAATGTCGAGAAGACAGCGGAGGAGAACGGCTTCGAGCCCAACAGCTACGATATCCTCATCGCCTCCAATGTTCTCCACGCTACTCCTTGTCTCGACGTCGTCCTGGAGAACGTCAAGTCGCTGCTTCGCCCCGGAGGTAAGCTGATCCTGATGGAGCCTACTGAGAACCTCCCCCACTACGGACTCGTGTTTGGTTCGCTTTCTGGGTGGTGGGCCGGCGTCGACGAGGGCCGGACGCTCTCACCCATGCTTTCCCGCTCCGCATGGATCGAGAAGCTGTCAAAGAATGGCTTCGTCAACAATGCAGCGGTCTTCGAGGACTACCCCGTGGCCGAGGGCGGCTCCATCCATGTCTTTGTGTCCGAAGTCCCGGTCCCAGCCCCTACGGCAGCGCCCCTGAACGTTGAAATTGTATCATATTCCGGAGATGACGTTCACTCGGACTTCACGAAGACGCTTCAGAAGGAGCTCTGGGACCGCTCTGTGGAGGCCTGTGTTGCCTCACCATCCGTCTCCAAGGATGACAAGATCAGCGTCATCATGCCCGACTTCGTCGAGCGCGTGGCGTGGAACATGGACGGCCCGCTCTTCGACTCGCTCAAGGCTCGGGTCGCCGGCTCCAAGGTCATCGTGTTCGTGATGTGCACGGCCAAGGACAAAGAGACGCGACCCAGCGGTGACTGGATCTACGGTTTCGTCCGATCGATCCGCTATGAGTACGCCTCTGTACGCCTGGTCACTCTCGAGCTCGAAAGCGGGCTGGAGGCCGGCGTCGAGGCCCTGTCGACTATTTTGAACAGCCCGACGGCTGACCTAGACGCTCCCATCGAAGACATTGAGCTTGAATACATGGAAAGAGATGGCCAAATCTACGTTTCCCGCATGCGTTCGGAGCCGAGCTTCGACGGCTACGTCAGCCGGGACCTGGGCAGGGCGGGCTCCGAGGAGGCCCCGTTCATGAACGACAGGCCCATGTCGGCAGAGCTGGGCGTCCCAGGCGTGCTCGACACCCTCCGCTGGGCGGACAATCCCGAGATCACGGGCCCAGTGGATCCCGACTGTGTGAGGCTGCAGCTCTGCGCCGCCAGCATCAACTTCAAGGACGTGCTGGTCGCCTCGGGCCAGCTGGAGGGCATTACCCAGATGCGCAACGACTGCAGCGGCATCGTGCTCGAGGTCGGCGCCAACATGACCGGCAAGTTCAAGGTCGGAGACCGCGTCTGCTCTCTGTACTCCCAGTCATTCACAAACTACCCCATGGTCCACGGCTCGTGCTGCCATGTGATACCCGAGGACATGGACATTGCGGACGGGGCTTCGATTCCCCTTGTCTGGTGCACTGTCTACTACTGCTTGATCACCATTGCCAAGCTGCAAAAGGGCGAGAGTATCCTCATCCACTCGGCCGCCGGCGCGGTCGGACAAGCATCCATCATGCTGGCACGCCACCTCGGCGCCGAGATATATGTCACATGTGGAAACGAGGCCAAGGTGGAACTACTCGCCAACGAGTTCAACATCCCGAGGGACCACATCTTCTCCAGCCGTACCACGGCCTTCCGCGACAAGATCCACGCCATGACGAACGGCCACGGCGTGGACGTTGTCCTCAACTCTCTCGGAGGCGAGATGTTCCGCGAGTCGTGCAACACCCTGGCGCCACATGGCCGGTTCGTCGAGATTGGGCGCAAGGACCTCATGGAGAACGCCCTGATGCCCATGGAGTTCCTGCTGAACAACATCACCTTCGCCTACGTCGACTTTGCACACATCCTTGCGACCAAGACGTGGCTGGCGTCCCAGCTCCTAGGCGACGTCATGAAGCTCTTCGCCTCGGGAGCTGTGCAGCATGTGCGAAACATCAGGTATCCGATTTCGGAAATGGCAGCTGCGTTCCGTCTGATTCAAGCTGGCAAGCACACGGGCAAGGTTATCCTGACCGTGGAGCCGGACGTCAAGGTCCAGGTGGTCCCATCAAAGCCTGCATCGCCTCAGCTCAGGGAGGACGCGACCTACATTGTGGTCGGAGGCCTGGGAGGCCTGGGCAAGCGGCTCGTCGACTGGACTGCAGAGAAGGGGGCTCGCCATATTGTCATCTTCTCCAGGACTGCGCAGCCCGACTCGGATACCCAGAACTTCCTGGACAAACTGACATCCATGGGAGTCACGGTCCGGGTCGAGAAGTGCGACGTGAGCTCGGAGGAATCATTGAAGCAGGCCCTGGCCACGATTCAGAAGACCATGCCCCCGATCCGCGGATTGTTCCAGGCTGCCATGGTCCTGCAGGATATCTTGCTGGAACACATGACCCTTGAGCAGTGGTGCAAGGTCACCGCCCCCAAGATCCAAGGCACGTGGAACCTGCACAAGCTCCTGCCCGAGGACATGGACTTTTTCGTCATGCTCTCGTCGGTGGTATCGATGGTAGGGACAGTCGGAGCCGGCAATTACGCCTCGGCGTGCGCCTTCCAGGACGGCATCGCCCGCTACCGCCGGCGCCTGGGCCTGACGGCCTACTCGGTCAACATCGGCGCCATCGTCGAGGCCGGCTACGTCAGCGAGAACCCAGACGTCGCCATCAACCTCCGCAAGAACGGGCTCGGCAGCGTTGCCATCACCGAGTTCCTATCGCATCTCGGCGACGTTGTCCAACACAAGACCGGCTACACCCAGTCCTCGCTCGGCATCCTGCCCAACGGCACGGAGCGCGGCCTCGGAGAGCCGCGCTGGGCAAACGACAGGAGGCTTGCCATGATCTTCGGGGCGGAGAACCAGGCCGGCAGCAAGACGGTCGGCGGCGGCGCTGACAATGTCGGCTTCGCGCTCCAGGGCGCGGCGACGTTCCATGAGGCCCAGGATATCGTCTGCAAGGCCATTGTCAAGCAGCTGGCGACCATCCTCGCCATCGACGGCGACGACATCATCCCCGCGCGGAGTCTGGACTCGTATGGTCTGGACTCGCTGGTCGGTGTCGAGTTGCGAAACTGGATCGGTGCCTACCTACAGGTCAACCTGCCTCTGCTGGTCATGTGGAATACTAGCAGCATCAACGAGCTGGCCGAGATTGTGACCAAGGGGTCCAGACTCGTCAAGGTGAAGTCGGAGGATGAGGGAGATGAGGAGGGGGCGAAGGAGGGTGAGGGTGAGGCAGCGAAAGAATGATAGAGAACTGGGTATATGTAAGGTGTGTTGATTGATCTGTTACTGTAATGTTAGACTACATCTAGCTCAATGCTTAAGGTTTCCTCCTGGACTTTCGCAATACTACGCAATGTCATTCTCCCAGCAGCAGACTACCATTCAAGCGACTGCCAGCCCATGCTTGCACCACGCTACATTTCTTTTTGCTCCCAAAAGACAAATGATACCCCGTTCTCCTGAAGGGACCGTATACAGCTTCATATGTATACGAATTACAATGAAATCATCTTACTATTTTGAGGAATTTGTGACTCTTTGGAAAATCAAATAATGCGATTTCAGAGCTATTTACACGAATCGGGAAACACTGGGGTTGCTTTTTTCTTTTTTTCACACTTGTGGTTAAGGGCTTTTCGGATTACAAACAATATTTGTGATCCGACATGGCCAGGCTTCCGAAAAAGTGGGCAGAAACAAGTTTATTTGAAGACAAAGCATTGGATATTCTTTTTGTTATTTACGAGTAATTTGTTTGGTATCCTACTTATCTAGTTCCGATTCATCTTCTCCGTGACGGCAAAGAGCCCCTTGCGAAGCAGTAAATGGATTTCTTTTTAGCACCTTCAGCTACGCTTTGTTTCCTCAAGTCCAAGATCATTTCATGGCGAAGCAACGGGAGTCTTGGGCGCGTACAAGAATTTCTTGTTAACAAAACCGAGTGTGTCTGCAATAACTGGTTTCGTTCTCAATCTATGTACATCCTGAAGGTATACGGTCCCTTCACACTCTCAAAGACCCAGCGTTAGAAAAGAATACAACACCAATAACAATGTAGAGGTCTGGGTACGTGGCCTCAGCCTTGTCCCGCACAGGCAAGGCTCGGAAGGATCGCTCCCGGACGGCGCCGTAGACTAGACTTGCTCGTCGACACATAGCCCAAGGACTAATCTGCCACGGCGAGGCAGCGACGCAGTGGATCACATGCTCATGCCAGTCATCGAGCAAATCAGCTTGTTGGGTCAGAGACACTGCGACGAATACGAGAACTCGGGTCATTTACTACTCGGGGCAATTGTTCGGGGTATTGACTCGGGTCAATTGCTCGGGGGGTTTCCTGAACGGAGTTCTCGCCAGTGTATCTGACCCCTGCCGAGGCGAGGATCGCTTGGACGGCATCCTTTTTGGATTCTGTGCCGTCTTATGGCGGCAACTAGCGGCTTCGGTACGGAAGCTGCCTCAATGCAGTGCCTCCGAAGGAAGGCCGGGTGGTGGGCATATCTGAAGCGGATGAGCCGGATGTCATGGAGGGTAGCGAGTGGATTTGGTGTGAGGACTTGGCAGGCACCAGGGACGAGCGCCAGGAGTAAAGGAATGAAGGAGTGCGGGGTGAAGGAGTGAAGGAATGGAGTCAGGCTTAGAAGATGACTCTAAACTATAGTGAAATGTTTTGAGTCCATAGAGATAGCTAGGGTGGTTTAGTCAATGTCAGCTCACCCATGTCTCCCGTCAGCCCACGCAGCTTTGTCTATACACCCACCGTGTACAAAAAAAATACACCCCCCCCCCCTGAAAGAACTGTCTCAGACTGTGACTAACATTGCCCTGCTACTGGATCCTTCATATTCACCTTCTACTTTTAGGCCCTCTATTAGGCCTTTTAGCCTCCACTAAACCTATTAAGCCTATTTAACCTTATATAAGTATTTAAAAAGTATTAGTAAAAAAGAAATTAAATAGCTTTAAAAAATTAATTAAGTAGAAACTATTTAAGTTTTATTTTAATTATTAAAAAGCTTTAATTCTATATTATATTATTTAAATAAGAGCTTATTAAATTATAGACTATTTGGTATTAAATTAGGAAGTAGCTTTTAAAAATGTTGGGGCCTTGTTGTGCTAGCTTAAAAAGTACTTGGGTTTCTTAGTAAATTGTGGGGCGAAGGAAGAAGCTGGGTGGGCAGACAGACGGTGGCTGACGACGCTTTGACCAGGTAAATACCTCCCTATGCCGATACAGTATGTACATGGGCTTGTACCTGTACTTATGTACTTGTCCCCACGCTGCCATGATGATGCATGGGTAAAGCTGACGAATTCCCAAGGCAGCTCCCCAGCCACCTTATCCGAGTAGAACAGCCAGTCGTACTCTGGTACACATCCCAGCTCAGTTAGAAACCTCTTAGCCTGACTGCCACTATAAGTACAAGCGGATGGGCCCCTGAAAGCCCTCCCGATCAGCAACTTACAGTGGTGTACTTCGTATGTAGGTAAGATGATTCAGATTACATACATCGTATCCGACAAGTAATAGCAGTGGGTCGTTTGGCGTGATCCTCCTGTTCCCATAGCTGAGGTATATAGCAAGTCTTTCACCCACCTAAAGGATTGGGGTCACGCACTCTAGCCCCTGCCTATCCAACCACGCCCCAATAATACTCTGACAGAATAATATGGCACTGACAGAGAGCATTGTTGACCTGCTGCTATCCAAGCCCGTCATTCTCGGCCTGGCAGCATGCGCTCTGCTCTTCGTCGTCGGGCGGGCCCTCGAGCCAAGCGTCGACGGCCTCGAGCCTCCGATCCTCAGGTCTAAGATCCCTATATTTGGTCACTTTTACAGTATGCTCAAGGACCAGGAGGCATTCTTCAAACGTCTCGAGTGAGTTCATCCATACGTATCTCCCTGTTCCAGTGTAGCAAGAGCACTGTTGGGAACACCAGACGTAACGACGTCGTGCCACGGCCACTAACAATTACACTCCCAACAGCAAGAAATATCACATGCCCATCGCAACTGTTCCCATTTTGACTACTAAAATGTATGCGATAACGGATCCCATCCTAGTACAGTCGGCGTACTGCAACAAACATCTCTCCTTCACCCCTTTTGCTGTAGCCGGTGCCCAGAGGGTGGCGGGTTTCGATGATGAATATCATAAAGTGCTCATGCAGACAGATGTCTTGCCCGAGTACTTCAAGAGCATCTATGACGGGACTACTGCCCAGCACATCCACCAGTTGAATGTCACCTCCCTCAAGCACGTTGCAAAGCACATTAATAGCATTGGAGGAGATGGCATGGATGCCCCTAATACCTACCTCTGGCTGCGCAATCTCATGACCGTCGCTACATGCGAGGCCCTGTTTGGTCCTGAGAATCCCATCAGGAGCGACGAACTTGTAGAGGATGTCTGGTAAGTTCATCTATAATAGTTAATGGCAGAATTTTGCTAATCACATTTCATCATAGGACGTTCGAAACAGGTCTGCCTTACCTCTTCTTCCATATTTTCAACTCCAAGACGCTTCGGCGTACGAAAGAGGCAAGACGAAGGCTGCAGCTAGCTTTGGGAAAGTGGTGCACGACCATGAAGCAGGACGACGAAAAGGTCTCGGCCTATATCAGAAATCGGGTCGGCATTCTTCGAGGCTACGGCGTCGAGGGGCAGAAGCTGGGTGACATTGAGGTTGGCCTCATCCACGTGCCAACCTCAAACTCCATCCCGACCATATTCTGGTTCTTCATCCATGTCTTCACGCGGCCCGGTCTGGTCGCCCAGCTGCGCGCTGAAGTCGAGCCCATTGCGCAGCGCGGTCCGGGCGACGTAGTGACCATAGACGTAGACGACATCCTCGAACGGTGCCCTCTGTTGATCAGCGCCTACAAGGAGGCCAGCCGCGTCTGCAACGGGTTCACCTGCAACCGAATGGCGCTAGAGGACACGACCATCACGGACAGGTATGACCGCTCGTACCTGCTCAAGAAGGGTGCCGTCTTGAAGATGCCTGCGGGGGTCATGCATGCCTCGGAGGAGATATGGGGCGCAGATGCAGCAGTTTTCCGGGCCGATAGGTTCCTGGACAAGGGCCTGACGAGCGAGCAAGCCAAGTTGAGACGTGCTGCCTTTACACCGTTCGGCGGCGGCGCTCACATGTGTCCTGGGCGCAACTTCGCCACGGCCGAGATTTACGGCTTCGTGGCCGCGCTGCTCCTGGGTTATAATGTGGAGCCCTTGGACGGGAACTGGGATGCGTACAAGCCGCCGCCCATCGCTACATGTCCCCAGGTCACGTCTGTGTGCAAGCCTGAAGACGAGGCTTCAGTGTGCGGCACCCGCCTGACGAGACGAAGTGGATGGGAGGCAGCGCAGTGGAGGTTTATCTCTGGTGAAGTGACAGAGTGAGCAACGTTTGAGGTTACTCTATGTTTGGGTTGAACAGGAGTGGATAGGCGATAGAGTTGGGGAATAACCTGAAACAATTAAGGATACAATTATTTCTTGACGAGCTACTATTTAAGATAATCACTAGACACTTCTAGACGTTGTGTAGAATGCCCTTTCCAGTATTCTGGCAAATACTCTATCTCAGCCTATTGATCTCCCACACATGTAAGTCACAAGCCTCATTTGTCATTTGTACTTGTATTGCCCTCTTCCTTAAAGTTATCCAAACTCTATGAGCCTCCAGTAGCCTGCGGCTTGAAGAAGACGGTCATCATCCCGTCTATGGTAATCTCACCCAAGACTTTCTTCACTTCTCCATGAGCAGGACACTCGCTCTCGTAATACTTCATGTCGTCCATGCTGGCGAACTCTGTCTTGTTGACAAAGGTATAGCCTTCAGTACGAGGGCCGTCTTCGACAGGACCGGCAACCATACTAAGTATGTAAGGCGTACCATTCTAGTATACCTGTGAGTAATGAACTCTGAAGCAGATATAGGTGTTTTGTGGCCTCAGTGAGATTGGGACTGTGGAAATGAACGTAGACGGGGCTAACGTAGGGGAGTTATCATACCCTCTGATTGTCAACAGCCATCTTCCGACACTGCTGCAAAAATCTTTCCTGGTCCTCAGCCTTCGGCATCTTGAACATCGTCACACGGTGCACACGATCAGCTACGCTCACGTAGCTGCGGCTGTATCCATTGAATCCGTTCTTCGCAACAGAGGTCAACGGTTGAAGGCCACGTGAAGACCTTGTAAGCGCAAACATTGTGATTCAATATCGGTGGGATAGACTTGATTAGTTAGAGAAGCCCGAACTTGTTTATCAACGTGAAGAAGACGATGATAGCTGTCAAAAGGGTCGATGGCGATGCTGAGTTGAACGCTCTAAGTCCTTCCAAGCGGACCATCTAGAGTGCGTGGGACGTCTCCCCAACTAATAATGAATCAGCGGTTAGTAGTTGCAATGTATTCCTATTCTGTTCCACTAATTCCTGCGACACCTCCGCAACCGGGCACCGGCCCTTTGCTCGAACCAGCGGGTGTACGGCTGACGCAACGGAGATGCAGGCTAACTCAGCCGCGACACCCCACTCTATCGCTGTCTTGCTTTCGAAGGAATAAGTACCCGATGTCACTATACAAGCGAGCAACCACGCCACTTATTACGACGTTCACACTTCCGTAATCCATGTCTACTTTAGCTTCTTATTCACGGTACTCGAATATAACATGCATTTTATATATGTATAAAATATATGTAATCGGTAATATTATATATTATATTTACTTTGATTGACTATTTTATTTAATTTTTAGTATTCTTTTAAAAATTTTAAATATTTCTATTAAATAACATATTGTTTTTCCCTTAATTTTTAAGTAAAATAAGAAGGTCTTAGTAAGTAAGACTTAAAAAATTTAATTAAGTTCACAATTTTTAAATTCATTAAACAGTAGCCCCCCCCCCTAGTAGAAAGGGGCCCGAGGAGGTTTGTACTATGGGACTTACTAAGCAAAGCGTGGGGGTTCTCCCGTTAGTAAGTACCTAGCTGCACCTCCCTGCAAGTGACTGCAGGGCGCTCTACAAGGCTGTGGACCAACCCTCGGTTGGGATCAGGATCATGTAAGCGCTAAAATCTCAGGTGAGGACAAGGATCACGCCGTCTTCATTAGAGTCATCCAAGAAGTAACGGGCCGTATGGGGTGTGAACTGTAATGCAGCCACCACTAGGGGATCCACATGATCCTTCGAGTCTACACTCGTCTAACATGCGAAACCGGAATGTGGCAGAAAGAGCCCGAGAACCGAATGTTTGATGAATAGTCTGCTCGCTCTTTTTCAGTACTGTTGCTGTTGAGCTGCTTGAAGTTTGAGGCTTGCGACGAGACATCCAATTCAAGTTATTGACTTTAACAATGTCCGCCAAAACCTCATCTAGGCACTTGCAAGTGCTCCTCCGTGGTGCCAGGAGGTCTACTTTAGCATGTCCATCAATTTCTCATAAGCTTCAAACGGTACCATGCTGCAGCACCCTACCATCTCCCGCTGCAGCCTTCAGCACTTCTGCCATAACCCGCGGCCTGGAGCAATCGCCGCTGAGCAGTGCTAGTGAGCCCAGTGCTGTTCTTTATCCGACTCTAAAACCAGAGCCTCTTAAAATTGTGTCTGCCAAGGGTACAACTGTGGCGTTCTCCAATGGCAGAACGATCGAGGATACGACTTGTGGCGCAGCAGTGGCCTGCATCGGCTACGATAATGAGAGGGTCAAAACTGCCATGATTAAGCAGATGGATAATTTTTGTTACTCAAACTCATTGCTGTACGGGCACAAAATCGCCGAAGAACTGGCTGCGGAGCTCATAAGCGGGACCAACGGGGAGATGGCCAAGGTGTACCTGATGAGCTCTGGTACGTTGTCACATTCTTGTCCGAGGTCAGGCGTGACGTCTAACAAATCTTATCAGGAGCTGAGGCCATGGAGGCAGCCATGAAGATGGCGAGACAGTACTACATGGAGCTGAGCCCAAAGCAGCCCCAGCGCACGAACTTCATTGCGCGCGAGGGGTCCTTCCACGGCTCAACCCTTGGGTCGCTTTCGATGGGTGGCCATGTCGGGCGGCGGAAGCTCTTCGAGGGCATGCTGTTCGACAATATCCACCGTGTCTCAGCCGCTAACGAGTATCGGGGAAAGGCCGATGGCCAGACAACGGAGGACTACGTACAGCAACTGGCAGATGAACTGGACCGTAAGTTCCAGGAGGTCGGACCTGATACTGTTGCTGCATTTGTTGCTGAGCCTGTTGTTGGGGCGGTAGGTGTTCACTCTCCGGATGTTCATGTTCTTGGCTGATTTCGCTGCATGACAGACCCTTGGCACAGTCCCTGCGCCTGCTGGCTATTTCAAAGCTATGAAGAAAGTGTGCGACAAGTACGGGGCGCTCCTCATTTTGGACGGTCAGTACTTATAAGACCTGAGCCCTATTCAAGATGACTGATCATGAACAGAGGTCATGTCCGGGATGGGTCGTTGTGGATCACTTCACGAGTGGGAGCAAGAGGGCGTCGTCCCAGATATTCAGACCATTGCCAAAGGTCTAGCAGGTGGATTCGCACCCGTGGCTGGCATGTTTATCAACCATCGTGTGTCAGATGCGTTGATGGCTGGAACTGGGTAAGCCGCCATGGTTCTGTCTATCCAGAACTCTCAGACTAACGTCCGCGCCAGCGCTTTCCAACACGGACATACCTATCAAGGACACCCCGTGGGATGTGCTGCTGCACTAGAAGTTCAGCGAATCATAAGAGAAGACAACCTTGTTGATAATGTTCGCGAGAACGGCAGATACCTGGGCAAGCTCCTGCATGAGCAACTGGGCGACCATCCCTACGTCGGTAACGTTAGAGGCAGAGGTTTCTTCTGGGCGGTGAGTCGACCACTCAGACAGAGACTGCTATGAGAGTGAAAAGTGTGAGCTGACACATACCTATGCAGCTGGAATTCGTGGCCTGCAAGAAGACAAAAGAGCCGTTCCCGCCATCAGCAGGGATCGCGAAGAAAGTTCATCTGACAGCGCTCAACGACGTAGGCATCAGTATCTACCCAGGAATGGGAACCAAGGACGGTGTGACTGGAGATCACGCGTGGATAGCACCTGTTTACACGAGTACAAAGAACGACTTGGAGAGGATAGTTTCCAAGGTCAAGGAGTCGGTAACTCTAGCTCTCGGGTAGATACAAGTGAGGAATTCGAAGCTCAATAGATCTGAATGAACAAACATAATGCGAGCTCCCTCTTGGAAAGCCCTCTAATCACACACACTAAACAAATTAAATTCGCAAGGTTTATTGATGCGTTCCCATTCGCCAGCAACGACTGCAAGCCGACAGCCGTTACTTCTTTTTTACTGTATCTCAGCTAAATCGTAAGAGCCTTAATATATATTGGTAGAGTGCACAACGGGTGTAGTAAATCTGTAACGTATCTACTGACTAATCCTACGACCTTCCTTTTCTGAACTCGAATTTGGTGATAGAAAAGGCGAATCGCGAGCCTGCCAGACAAACCCTTGTCCGGACGACCAAAGGAAGCTGTTTCTAAGACACAATCCATTGGTAACTAGACAATAGAATGTGCCGAGACAGACAAAGACCGGGAGAGACCCGTGTCTCTAGCTGAATTACTTAAACCATATATGTGGTCGCCAAGAATACTCTTCTTGTTCCCGTTTCGTCACTTTCTAAACCACCAATACCGAACAGCTTGTCACTCGGGAAAGAAGCACAGTATCCTCACCGGAAAAATACTCATCTCACCAGACAAGCTTTCGGCCCAATCAAGCAGCAACCACAATGAGCCCAAACAGGTCCAACTCATCCTCCAGCGCCCCCATTGTTCCCTCCCACAGGCCAGACTCAGCTCCCATCGACGAAGATCGATACAAGGTAGGTGTCGAGCTGGAAGATGTCACCTCAGCTGCAGGAGAGAGTGAGAGTGTTAGCCGGGCCAGGGCGAACAGAGCCACTACAAACCAACCTCCCCGGAGCATGTGCTTCATGGTGGAGAACTGCAAATGGTGTCGACGCGAGGCGCAGCCCCGGAGCGAGCCTGGCAGGGTGTCCGAGGAGCAGGCTGGAGAAGAAGAAGAAGAAAGCCCTGCCGTCAGTGCGTTGCGGGAGTGCCTGGAGACCCTAGAGCGTGACCGCCTCAAAATCGCGGGGGCGAGGAGGCGAGACGGTCTTGTGCAGCGGTGTTTGAAGGTGTGCGGCAAGGGTGTCTAAAGGGTTTGCTCGTCGTGCTTGTCTGGTTCGATAGAGCAGAATCGTATCACCTTCATAGAGTATATACCTCTGCTATTAATTACTCGTTCATCTTGCTTGCTTTGCTCGATCGTCTAATCAGCTTTGTGAGTCTGTACTCAAGTGCTCCATGTTCAGTGACCTAGGATATCGTGTGACAACTTTCAGTGCGCAGGCATGTTGGAGTTGATGTGTGCTCATCTGTGTTTGTCTAATAGCCTAAATCGCTTGAATTCAGGAAGCCTTGAGCATTGTTATCATTAATCATCTATCAAAATTACGATCTCTGCTGGGGTGTCCGCCACACGGTTACGGTGTATCACCTGACCTGCTATGGGACAAACTCCTGAGGACCTCGCCGGGTCCCTCATCAATAAGGCTGCCACACCTTCTTCCCGCCCAAGGGCCTGAGGAAGGAGGCATCTTTCTTTTCTTCCTTAGGCAGATCTACTCGTCGAAATTCACATTATTTGGTGCAAACTTAGAGCCACCGTGTCGTGAAGCCGAAGTGACGTCTCACATCACAGCCGCACAGACAAGGCTAGCGAGAATCGCTCCTCACAGTGCCATCCATCATCGAACAAGTATTCAGCCTAACCACTAGTATTCGGCTAAGTGTTTCACACAGCAGAGACTAAAATCGTCTCTCAAAAATTGGACAGTCACTATAGCTTCGCAATTAAAGACACGAGCCGGCACATTAGACCCTGTGTACGAGGAAAATCATGTCCAAATATCGTTAGTGGCATAAGTAGTCAATACGCGCAGATTAACTATAGTAACACGAGCAGGCTAAACGGATTTTAAGCATCACAATCATGACGGGTGAGTGCCGGTACAAACACTATCATTACCGCTGCGAGACCATGGCGTCCTGTACATGGCCAAAATCACTAGAAAGGTATTAGTATTTGGCCCTGAGCCCGCATCAGAATCCTGTCCACATTTCATCTTTGATCTATGATCTATTCGCAACAGTGTACTCTTTCATCTACAGTGCTGCCCATCCCTCTTTTTCCCGCAACATCCACGCTCACCCAGGATAAGCTTTTGCCCAGGATGTCGTCTCACAACCCATCAGAGAAACGCAAGATGTCGTCTCACGAACAATCAAATGACAAACAATCAAAGAAAATCAAGAAACTTGGCACAACAGCGCCAAGTTTGGCCATTATCGAATCTTCGGATAAACTTGATGACTCTGATCAGGGAACGTGCCAAAGGAGAACAAACAGTCGTGCCGCAGAACCCGACCCTGATGTTAACATGCCGTCCAACCTGCATCATTTCGCCAATTGCATATGCCAATTCAAAGACGCTATGCTAGATTCTCGCTTCCATCATCCAGATGAAAACCGAAGGCGTATCGAAAAGTTCCAATCCGACTACTGCTCCCACCACAAGACTCCATTTCAGCCAACCCCTTGGAAAGACATCAAGCCAGACAATCCATTTTTGGAAGCAACCCCGGACAGCGACTTCCCTGCCTTGATTTCGGACATACTGGTAGAAGAACGCCTTATACGCAAAATGATGGCGACCATATTCGGAACGACGTACGAGAGATATGGGCAAAAATATTCCAAGCACAGCACCGCGATGGGGACCGTGCTCAACGAACTGGGACTCAAGAGAGGAGAGGAATGGCTTCTGTTCTTGTATTTTGGAAAGAAATGCACAGAAGAACTCTTCCGCCGCGAGCTCGTCGAGGCAATCCGATCGCTTGATTACGCTTCGGCTTCTACACCAATGTCGGAGAAAGTAAGGTGGTTCACAAGCGAAGCAACCCCTCGCGAGAAGCTATATTGCATATACCGTCTAGTTCTGAATGCTGCAGCTCTTCGGCACCGAGACGCTCATGGTCAGGACTTCGACGCAATGGATATACTCCGTAAAGAAGGAAAGCATGGAATGGTACCGGGAGATGTCAAAAAAGCTGCGGGGCACCTTCGAGGCCTGCAGAAACGAAGCGGAGGGCACTATCAAGTTGAACAGAGCCCGATTGCAGAAGAACGCGAATCGACCCCTGATCCACATATTCCCGTTCATCTCAGTCGCCCGTCATCGTCTCGCTGCGGCCTCGGAGATAGCCGAGACAGAACGCATACTTTGAGCGAGGGAATCGAAAGCTCTCATACCAGCAACAAGGACGGAGACGACCAACAACCAATTTCCAGTCGAGTGGAAGACAACAAGCCACCCTCGAGGAGTTCGAAAAGAATCCGTACTCACGCAGGGAAGGCTGAATTGCAAAGTGCTGCCGAACAAGCAGCAAAGATCCAATCTCAGCATCCTACTCCTCCTGTGGACGCCGCCCATAAACTATCGAATGAGAAAAGAATACAAGGCGGTGTCATTACCCCCAAATCTCGCAAGACTGCTGATGACTCTTCCTCGGCCAGGAAGGGGATGGTCCCTCCTATACCGGCCATCCCATCAATCACGCCACACCCAACGAACGCCGAAGCAGTTACAGGGTCTGACAAACTCCCCGTACGACTCACTCAATTCCTACCGGGGCATGAAATATGCGACGATGTGATCTATTTCATCCTTGGAAGACTCACACCAACATGCCAGACTCTATCAATGGTTATCGATCCGAATGTTCAGGACCTAGCTTCGAACCTTCGAGCTGCCAATATCTTGGATGACAACGACAACAGGATTCTGACAACCCTCCAGCACAACGTCAGTACGCTGGTGGCGTCAAAAGAGGAAGGAACAGTACTTATTCCCATTCTGTGCACCGAGGCCCAACACTGGATACTCGTCACAGTCCAACCGCATCCGACATACAGAAAAGTTAAAATCTATGACTCTCTCGAGGAGCCCGGAAGACCAGAGACACGAGTCACAGGGCCGGAACACTACCGCTTTTTCCAGCATGTCTCGCGTGCTGTTGACTGCATTGTGACGGATTTTGATCCTAGTTCGTGGAGAGTCTGGACTAGAAATTGTCCCCGCCAGGAAATTGGCAGCAATGACTGCGGTGTATCCGTTTGCTTGGTGGCTATGCACATTCTCTGTTCCGAGTCGCTACCGGAGCAGACTGACTGGTGGCTTTGGCGCCGGATCATGCTCGAGCTCTACAAACCTCAGCTAGCAAGAGTTGCTCAAAAGGAGCAAGTGGGTGGA
This sequence comes from Diaporthe ampelina, assembly GCA_023522825.1. Lineage (NCBI taxonomy): Eukaryota > Fungi > Ascomycota > Sordariomycetes > Diaporthales > Diaporthaceae > Diaporthe > Diaporthe ampelina. The sequence continues at coordinate 201,595 of JAMFTM010000099.1, read as the reverse complement.
ATAGCCCAGATTTTGGACTCCAAAATACGGGCCAAGAAGCCGAATGCTATTGTTAGACTAGAACTGACTGCTGAAAAGACTACCAGCACCAATACCGCTGGAGATATCATACGTCATTTGCAAGAAAAGTCCAAAAAGGATCTTTTTGACCTCGATAAGATGGAGGAGCAGATTAGAAACGAGCAGAAGGATGCTCTCGAGATTTCTCTTCAAGTCGATCGATTTTGGCACGTAAGGACAGTCATCGAGAAACTGCGGTGCAACGCCTGGTACCAGAGAAAGTGCCTCAACACTGTGCAGCTCGGACTGGACAGGCTGAAACAAACAAACCGATGGAAAGACGACATAGATGAGGGTTCTGGAAAGCTGAGGGAGCAGCAAGCCTTTATGGAAGAACTTGAGGGCAGTCTCAGGTCTACAGCGGGCGTTCTGGAGGAATATCGCGATCAGGTCTTTCAAGCTACTCGTACCACAGGAATTGTTGGGTCAGAGGCTCTTCCTTAGGCGAGCTTGCTAGTCTTAAGTTCAACATATTTTAATGCACAATTTGAGCCTCCATACCAAGATACCTAAGTGGCGTCTCAGATACTTGAATAACTTTATATAAGAATTGGAAACTAGGTTGTGAAGATCAAAACTTCCAATTTGAAGATGTCCAGTGTTTCTTCCCACGGTTGTCCTTCCTTTCCTGGATTACCACCTTGATCCTCTAGAGTCCTAGATCTGACCAAGGGGGATGGTGAACTTGCTATTCTCAGCCTCTTACCATGAGGTGTCTGTGTTAATTCCTGTTGTGCCTGGCAGATCTCAATTCCCTGTCAGATCTCAATGGCGTGCCAGATCTCAATGCCCTGTCAGATCTCAATGCCCTGCCAGATCTCAATGTCCTGCCAGATCTCAATGCCCTACCAGATCTCAATGCCCTGCAAGATGTAGGCGATCTTGTCTCGAGAGGAGTTTGATCAGCCACAATGATGGTCCCCGAATTTGATGGCTCTGAGTCCTGTGCTCCAGCCTCCGAACAACTGGAGTTGAGCGCTTTCACAAAACGCGGAGCTTTCTCGGCAATTTGCTCGACGCAATCATTTGAGAAAAGTAAAGCATTTCCTCCGACCTCGTGATAGACCTCAGCTTCATATGTGAATTCCTGCTTGGACCAACCCTTGGAGCTGTACTTTTTGGCAGAGAGGCGGAATGAGGTCCCTTGAATAACCAAACTGAATCGATACCGGCCGGCTTGGAGATCACGAAGCTGAAGCAATTCGTACCAAGGAACACTGTCATGACCTTGTTGATCGCTGTATGGCTTTCCCATAACTTCAAGGGAAAAGACAGTACCAGATTCTATATCACACAGCTCACCTTGATGGTCCTTCACAGCAGTCAGCAATTTGGTTTCCCGTCATAAAATATGTACCAGAGTAATTGATACTTACTTCGCTATAAAGCAGAGACACTTCCGACTCATCCATCCATTCGGAATATTTTTTAAGACCCAGTCTACCGCCACGTCTGATGTACTCCGGCACACTCAGTCGCTTTTTAGACGCAAAGATCAGCCCCCGGGCCAGTCGTGAAGAGCTTTCGAAGTCAGTACTGTGAGGGTTGAAAGATTGATTCAGGCCAGACTCACGGATGAAAATTACTGCGCTCCTCTTCTTGACAGGTGAAGATGATGCTCTCCTCAGCAAATCCGTGCTCGCACCAGATTTTTGTGATTGCTTTCATTGTCCATGGATGGGCGGAGCCAAGCCCAGCCACCACCATCACCGGATCAACGGCCTTCAATTCCTCCAGACCGTGGCAGGTCCACTCAACCAAATCAAGAACAGGTTCATGGGCAGTCTTCCACGTTCTTTCAAAATCTTTCTTGGTAAGGTGAACACAAGACCAACCTCCAGTGGACTTTTGGTGTTCAGTTAAAGTCACACGGGACTTGTCATCCATCTCATCGCTTGTCTTTTTTTGTGTCTCTTCTTCGTCCTCCAACATGTCGCATGTCTTTTTTGCGTCCTCGAGCTTATCCATCATATCTCGCAAGTTGTATTTCCATTCGGGTTTCTTTAGTTTGGGGTCTTGCCTCTGTATTTCTGACTGGTTCAAGGCGTTCCAATGAGCAGACCCTCCATACACCCCTATAATGAGAACATTGAAATTAGATAAAGGATCAGATGAAGCTTCGACTAATAACTCACCTTTGCTGGCCTTTGTGCTCTCGGCACACTCAAAATAAAAGACAGGATGTTCTTTGCTTCCTTTGCTGCCTTGGCTGTCTTCATCGTCTTCGTCGTCTTCGCTGTCTTCGCCGTTTTCACTACCAGAAGAAGGACTGTGTCTTCTTCCAAAGGTGTGAATTGATGAACCCTTACCCATCAAGTCTGGTTAGCAGCGCTCAAATGGTTTGGATAAATTAGAGGACTGAGGTGAACTCACTGAATGGAATCCACCTATGTCTACCAGTGCAACAGTGCGCTCATGGCGGCTTCCCAAGAGAACATCCACATTTTCCATACGTGAAAAATCTGAGCCTAAGACGTAATGTAGGAATGCATGAGACTCGGTCATAAACTCAAATTCGACTTCTGGGTGAATGCCAAGTGGGAAAGTATTGCCGCTCTGCTTGCGGATGTTTTGCAAGGCAGTAACCATGCTGCTCTGGTAGAACTCGGTGACGTCTTGGTCCCACCATTCGGCAGGCAAAGAGACCGCAATTGTTCCCACAGTTGCCCACGTCTCCCGTAACTTGCACATTGCGTTAACCCGACTGAAAATATACTCAAATAGCGCGACCATGCCATCTTTGATACGATCTTCGGCAATGATCCTCTTTATACCCGACTGAGGCATTTTCTTCCATATCTCAGTGTCTTCAAGACCTTGGTGTTGAATACCAGTGACATAGGGTATACCAATCTTCAGTGAGATGGCACCTGGTGGGGTATAGTTTTGATCACGGTGGTACGGTTCTCCATCTCCCATCAGATCAATTTCGGTTTTGAAACCATACCTTCTCTGATGGGTTGAATGAAGAGGACGGACTGCCCACAGTTCTCTTTTCTTTTTAGAAAAGCCATTCTTGGTCAATTTTGAAGTTTCAAGCATAGGTCGGGCACCTGAGCTCCCAATATCCATTGCGAGAGTCGTACTATAATTGATGGCTTGTTAGCATCTGGGTCTTCCCAACACTACCAACCTCACGGCCTCTATAGTGAAGTAAGTGGAATGAATTGAGAGAAGCTTGTAAGACTTTTGCGAACCAGCCTCCCTGGTATTTCTTTGTATTCACACATTTCAATGGGCAGGAGATCTCGGCCGGAGATTGGACTCAATGTTGAATTAATATGAAGCCTTGACTTACGGAGGCGGGGGAGGATGACAGGAATGTTTTCGGCCCATCTTGAAGGGAACAATTTATCCTTAGGATGTGCCAAGGTTGACTGGGATAAAACAAGGTCTCGTTTGGAACACGAGTGTGTGAACTTCGTGGCTAAGAGAGGACGGATAAGTTCTATGGTGGTAAATGTGTTTGAATGGCAATGTGCTGCATATGAATAAGTTGTCTTGTGGTGATTCCTATCAAATCGTTTTGAGGAGCAAGACGGTGGTTGTGGTGCGATCGAAGCAGAGCTGGAATTCATTTGTGCTTTGCAAGTATTTATCTGTGCACAGCCGGGGTGGGTAGTGTTTGCTGGTGTTAAACTACCTAGAGATGGCTTCAACCTCGGTGGTTTCCAAGGTTGATAATACGAGCACAAATACGTGCAGCCGAACACTAAGATTCCAAGTATGTACACTAAAAGCCCGAGGCCTCCAGATAGTAATTTAAAATCACTAATGGGTCAATTGGGTCAATTCTCTTGCCGCCATTCATACTCTCGGTTTTCTTTTAGCTTCAACTTAAGAGGCTAGACTTGAAAATGGTAGGAGATCTTAAAAACAAGCACCTCTTAAAACTGCTAGCAGGAGACCACCTTCACACTAATCAATTTAGTACTGAGCTACACTGAAATATGCTCTAAATTATATTCATGCTATTCATCCCCACTCCATCTTTCTTATTGGATTCTTCTCTTGATTGACTTATTGCCAACATACCTCAACACCAACATACAAATCACACATCTCACCATTCAATATGGCTCACAGCGTGTTCAGCAACTTCAGAGAGTCTAGCAATTCTGATCCAGAAATCACCAACCTACGCCCCGGCATGGAGAGACTATGCGGCCCGGGTCAGTCCCACATCGATCTCCTGAGCGTCCCAGACGATGAATTAAGAGTTGATGAATTTTGGCTCGGCACTGATGAGCAAATATTACGACGAGAGTCCGATGCGAAATGTCTACTAGAATTGAAGAAAGAGCAAGAAAAAGAGCAGTCTAACTACGTAGACCAGCACGACGCGCTTAATCATAAGTTCTTCGGGCAAGGAGGGCGTTTTGAACAACTTGCAAAGCGCAGAGAGGATTGTCTGAGTAAAGACTCAACAGCTCTAGACTCGGAATTCCTCAAGTACATAGACACGAAGTGCGGGGAGGAGTTCAAAATGACGGACCCAACTGACTTGAAACAATTCCTCATTTTGCGCTTAGCTGAGCAGAACGGTCTTGACCTCTGCATCAAGCCACGCAAAATCTCAGAAGACAATGGCCCGTCTCGACATGATAGGGAAGACCCACGGCTAAAAGCCGTACTGCTTGAGGCGGACATCTACAGCGAGCAGATGCGGCATAGGGCGGACGTCTACTACAAGCAGCTTCGGCATGCTGCGGCCACCTACTACGAGCAGAATCGGCATGAGGCGGGCATCTACCGCGAGCGAATTGAGCGTTTACTGAAGATGGGACAGAACCCGGCGGAGAGTGAGGCGCAGAGCACGACGGAGAACATCGGTCTGACCAATCCCATTTCAGAGGGACTCGGAGTGGAGGACCAACCTCAGGAGTCTTCAAACGAGCCGGTGGCGGAGAGCACGACGGATAATATCAATCTGACCACTCCCGATTCGGAGGAACCCAGAGTGGAGGACCAACCTCAGGAGTCTTCAAACGAGCCGGTGGCGGAGAGCACGACGGATAATATCAATCTGACCACTCCCGATTCGGAGGAACCCAGAGTGGAGGACCGTCCTCAGGAGTCCTCAAAAGAGCCGCAGACGGAGACCGCGGCGGAGAACATCGATCTGACCATTTCCAATTCTGAGGAACCCAGAGTGGAGGACCATCCCCAGGAGTCCCCACACGAGCCGGAGGCGCCGCCACAGATGGTCACACAAGTTGAAGGACGGGACTACGAGCCGCATCCTACTCCGGGGATAGAACGGTTTCTCTGCCCCCGAAGATGCGGTTTCTGGGCGCAGGATGCTCCACATCTGCAGACGCATGCCAAGACTTGCAATGGGCACATGCAGTACGCGTGCAAGGTATGCGACTGGAGATGTAACTGTGCAAGTGCGGTTCCCAGGCACATGAAGAAGTACCACCCGAGAGAAGAAGCGAGCCTGTTAGGAGGAGGCCAAGGGCGAGCCGGGCGCCGCCAGAAGGCCCGCCGAAAAAACCGGCCGGCATACTCGCCCCGGCAGCTACGCAAACAGCAACGGCGCTCCTCCCGCCTGTCTCGGGGACTGAGCTATCGCGAGCCCTCTTCGGATGTGGACTCGGAGATGGTTGACCCCGGGCCTGCGTCAGGACAAGATCAGGTGCCCAGTCGGCCGAATGGAACTATCACCGTACGTTGACGGTCTTAATCGTGCTAGAAGAACAGACAGACACCCGGTGTGTTATTTCTCGACTGGCTACGAGGACAACTGCATACATGGCCATTACCGAGCCCAAATTTTGCCCTGGTCTCTATACGCGTTGAGAGCTCTTCGGGCGGACTTTTCTTGCTTCCTTCTTTTTTTCTGTCTTCTTTTCCCCCGTTCCGGCTTTGGAGCGAGCTTCCGCCAACCACACCGATCCAACGTCACTTTTCGCATCGTTGAGGAGAGAGATCTTTGCCAGAAGCTCCCGAGAGCCACGAAGAGCGCAGAGTTCTATCAATGTACAGTAAGTACAACTCGAGACATTTCCCGACTGGGTAACTAACACATTTCTAGAAGGAATATTTCGAACTGTATGTTATGTGATGGGCATAGTCGGGGATAAGTGGGGCGCTACAACACATTTCGGGATAACCTCCCCGGACTTTTGAGTTTTTTCGTCTTGTCCTACTTTTTCTTCTGCTCTTATCGAACCTACCTTAGTTACAGACCAATTCAAGTGTTGAACCACTGCTATCGGCATCGTATGTTTTTATTTTAGACGCTGGGTCTTGAGTGTTTACGGCTGTACGAAGGCGCTGCGTATGGCTCAGGCTGTATACGGAATATTGAATAGGAACAGAACCCTACTGGATCCGGTCACACTTTGCAGCCTGTGGACGTCCTGTATTCTCTCTGCACTGTTATTGGCAATGTGAACGCTGGATCTTAATTATTTACCACTAAATAAAGGCACCACATACGTGTTATTTGTATGCTTCAACCTCGACGGTACCGGCGGGATTAGGCATGGCCTAATGCTATGTATGGCTGGAATACTAGTTTGCAGAAGCAAATTGGAAAGTCACTGTCAAATTCCATACATGGGGAAACCTAATGTTTTATCTTGAAGATAAATTCCCAGGGTTGCCTTGTCCTTCTGGGGAACTAATTGTTGTTCCGGCTTAATAGAGGAACTCAAAGAATACAAACAGTGCATGGGGATTAGGAACGAACCCACCACCCACTTGGATATCACAAACGATCACCTCAGCAGTTCGCCGCTCTCAATAAGGTATCAATAGAATGCTTCACTCAACTCAAAGAGCCACAGGCAGATCTCACAAAACCCACATGCTCCTCCCTCCCTCCCTCCCTCCCTCCTCATTAACTCATCTCACAAGTATCCATCAATCATTCCCCTTCCCCAGCCTCAAACCCCCATCTACCACACCCCCCCCCCCAACGATCTAGAAATTATAATATCTCGGCTCATTAAAAACATGATACCGATGCCCCCGGACGCCCTTCCCCCTAAACAGCGCAGGGAACCTCCTCCCCACCTCCACCTCCCCCTCCTTGACCCTCCGGTCCCTCAGCTCCTCCGCCGCCCCCAAAAACTTTACTTTGTCCTCCTCCGACCGCGGCACAACAAACTTGCCCACCTGCAGCTCCGTGTCCGTGATGGTGCTGCGGCTGACCCGCGCGTACCCCGTCCGCTTGAGGCCCTTGTACAGGATATACTCGCACCACCGGTCCCAGTCCGTCGGGTCGATGTCGTGCATCCCGCTGACGTCCGAGACATACGTCTTGTAGTTGCCCTGCCCGGGCTTCGTGACGAGGTACGACAACAATATAGAAGGGCGGTCCGTGGACCCCATCAGCCGCGACAGGTACTCCGTCTGCAGCCGCCGGTCCTCGGGGTCCTCCTCCTGGCCCGAGTGGAACACGAACACGTCGACCAGCGTGCCGTAGGCGTCGATGGTCGCGTGGATCGCGGGCGCCAGCTCGCCCACGGGGCTGGGCAGGAGGTGGTGCGTCGAGTTGACGATGGGGAACCTGGACAGCAGGGCCGCGCCCCACGTGTGCTTGTTGGGTCCCGGCCCGTAGTCGACGTACATGCCCAGGTCCTCGGCGAGGTACTGCGTCGTGTCGCGGTTGCCCATGATGATGCGCTGCAGGTCGCTCTCCAGGAGGCCGATGACGTCAATCTCCAGCTCCCTGATCAGGTCGCGCATGCGCACCTCGGAGCTCCACATGTCGTTGTCGAGCGAGAAGTGGATGGTCCAGATGCCCGCCGTGATGAGGTTCGCGTCGCCGTGGTAGGGCTTGTAGTCGTTGGTGGGGAAGCGGAGGAAGGCCGCCCCCAGGAAGAGCAGGTTCAGGACGCCGAGGATCGAGAGGTGATACCTGCGGTGGGGCTTCGGGGCCGAGTTATTCCTGACGGGCCGCTTGCCGGCCTTCTTGGACGAGTTGATCCTGTTGATGTCCAAGAAGCCAGCACCGATCAGCAGGAACGTGGTGAGCATGACCCAGTCGGTATGCTCGCGGACCGCAGGACCGCCGGGCACGAAGGCATAAGCGACGACCCAGACGTGGAAGAGCACCAGGAAGTTGTAGACGAAGAAGCCCAGGCCAAAAGTGACAGCGGGGGTTTTCTTGGCCGCATTGGTGATCAGAGGATGGGAGCTGGCCATCAGGAAGGTGGCGGTGATCAGTGCGCCGAGGTAGCCAAACCAGTGGCTGGAGTAGGTCAAGATCGCGGCACCGACACAGCCAAACGCGTAGAAGCCGTAGGTGTTGACGATCTGGGGCCGGAAGAGACCGAGGAGAAGACCGCCGGTCATTGCCCAGATGGTGTACCAGGCGGACGTGTTGGCGGTGGGGCCTCGGATGGGGTATCCTTCCCAGACCCAGAGGATCATGGTGCTGCTGTCAGATAGCAGGGAGTGCAGACCAAACAAGAGACCGCCGATGCTGAGTGCCGAGAGCACCGCCGAGCCATCCTGTCTCGAGCCACTGTCCCCGCCGCCGAGGACTCCACGCCTAGTGAATCTCAGAGCAGCAGGGACAGCAAGGACCAGGGCGGTATAGTTCCAACCGCCGTTGGCTCCGTGCATGATGGGCCAGATGGGGTTGTTTGTCTGCCACATGAACTTTGCAATGCTGGACATGAGCAGGCCGGCCATCCAGGCCATGATCCTGGACTCGAGGCGCCCCTCGTGGACGGAATCGGCGTAGAAGGTGGCGGCCCAGGCCAGGCACTGCATCCACACCGCGAAACCGACGGTGCTGAGACGGCCCACGGGATCGGGGACCAGGAAGGCGAGCAGGCCGGACAGCGACAGCAGGTGGACGATTCGCAGGTTCTGGACGACCAGCGCCCTCAGGGGTTTTATCCCCAGCAGGAAGGGCGAGATGGTAGACATGACGAATGCCTCGTAGCCGGAGATGCCCATGTACCACAGAGGGAAGTACCAGACGAGGACCCCCAGGCTGGTGAGGATCGACCAGAAGACGAAGCCATGGTAGACGTCGGCGACAATATCGAGGGCGGCGTTGGTGCCGAAGGGCAGGGTGGAGACGCCGGCGGTGGCCTTTTCCTTCTGCTTCTCAAGCTCGGCCGAGGAGACGGACGAGGAGTTTGCACTAGAAGAGAAACACGAGATTTAGAATGGACTCGGTCACCGGGAGGCGTATCACAGTCCGCAGTGTGTACACGTACGTTGACATGTACAGTAACAGGGCGGGGTCGTTGGTACTTGCTCCCTCTTTTTGTCTTCTCTTTTTTTTTCAAGATCTATTTAGGAAGCCATTGGACATACCCCTTGCTGATTCCTTTGACGTCCCTGACAACCACCTCGAACGAGTCGAAATCCAGGGCGGTGATTGCGTCGAAGGCGACGTCGAGAAGGACGAGAGACCACTCGAAGAAGGCGTAGGTGGTGTAGGCTGTAGGGCACAATGTCAGTCAGCGCCAGCTCTGTTTCGCGTTCCTAGCTCTGCGTCTAGTGCTCTTTCGCAAAGCCAATCTTTTGCCTATTCTCCTATCCCTCCTCTGTTCTGCCTCCCGGGTGTGAACGTACCTCCTGGCACTCTGTGCACCTTGTGCTGTATGAAGAAGTATATGAGGGGCACGATGCTCCCGTAGAAGGTGCCCGACACGTATTTCCTGTACTTGATCGCAGTCGGGTTGGGCGGGCTGAGGGCGATGCACCCGAAGGTCCAGGGTATTGTTGCGAGCAGGTAGGAGATCATGAAGACGTCGTGCCAGTCATGGTCGTCGGTGGAGGTGACATAGGTCCAGCCGCCGCAGGTGAGGGTCCGGAAGACGCCCCAGAAGGCGACGAAGGTGGGCAGCTTGTGGCCGGGCCTACGCGACAGGAGGTACCAGAACGCGACGAGTGCGAATCTCGGACCTGTCGGAATAAGTCAGTCCTGGGAGTTTTGTGGATGTTCTGGAGTTGTTGTGGTGCTCTTGGGCCGGAGATTCCGGATGGACTGACCAGAGGTTAATGCGATAAACAGCTGGAAGAAGGATCGCTCTGGATACCGGTCGCCTATCGTGGCAGAGACGGAGGGGAACCACTCTTGGGGATATCCGAACCACTCATTCTGGACAATCTTGTGGTAGTGGAGGGAGATGCCGACGACCAATGCGCTGAGGAAGGCAGCTGGGGAATAAATCAGTGAGTCAGTAAGAGCTCCAGTTCAGAAAAGAGAGGAAACAGACGAGGCTGGGCGTACAGTATGCGAGGATGGTATGCAACCAGCTGATCCAGACCCCGCTGAAGGAGAAGAGCACGCCGCCGTCCTTGTCTTTGTACCCAGACCGCGCCATTGTGGGGGTGCCCTCGATCACAAGAGCATGGGAGGAGGGCGATTGGAACCGAGAGAGACGTAGAGAGACGGATTGATGGGAGGAGGAGGGAAGGGGAAAGAGTGAACAAGGTGGTGGGGGTGGACGACAAGGAGGAGGAGAATGTGGAGGGGGGAAAAGAAGACGGGAGAAGAGCTTGGAGGAAATGCGAAATGCGGCGCAGGAAGGCTCGGATCAGATCAGATCAGGTCAGATCACGGAATGAATGTCAACCCAGTCAGTCAGGCAGTCTCCAGTCGCTCAGTCAACAAGCGAGCGACAAACACAGCTTGGGGTCTGCTTGGTTGCTTGGGCGCAGGGATTGGCTGCATGCACGCACACGCGATGGAAAAGTGAGTATCCATAACTGCAACCTTGCTGCTGCTGCTGCTGGGTAGGACTGCCCAGGTGGTAATAAGCAGAGCACAGCTGGTCGATCCTCCCTCACCAGGCTGATCGGTGTCGGGCGCGTCTCACAGCTCCGCCCAGCCTCGGCAGGCTTGTACGTCACCGTCCAGCCCACTCAGCGGCTGCTTAGGTGCAGATCCTCCAACCAGGGCTGCCAGGGCCCCCCCTCTCACTGTGGGCTGTTAGCTTGCTTAGCCCAGGCACCACCCCAGTCCGTTTTCTTGGGGGTCCCACCTGCCACGGCCCCACTAAAAAGTTCAGAAACGGGACATGCTCGACTTTGACTTTTCAACACCAAAGAGCGGCTGCGAACATCGCGACACCACGATCCCACTCCACTCCCACCACCTGACTACGGCCTCTACTACTTCGAAACGAACACACAAACACCACCACCACCGACACAATGGCCAACGTCGCCGAAAAGGCCCGCTTCCACCTCGAGCGAGCCGTGCCCCAGCTGCGAGAATTCGAAGAGAAGGAAATCTTCACCAAGGACGAGATCCGCACCCTCGTCTCCAAGCGCACCGAGCTCGAGCACCTGGTCCTGGGCCCCGGCTGCAAGCCCCACCACTTCCAGTCCTACGTCGCCTGGGAGCTGTCCCTCGACAAGTTGCGCGCCAAGCGGTGCCTGCGCAAGAAAATCAAGCACTCCACCTCGCACGCCAGCAACGCCCGCGTCTTTAGCATCTACGAGCGGGCCGTCTTCCGGCACCCGGGCAGCCTCGAGCTGTGGGCCGAGTATCTTGACTATGCGGCGCGCGTCAAGGCCACCAAGAGGTGGCGCAAGATCATGACGCGCGCCCTGAGGATGCACCCCGTCAACGCGGGGCTGTGGGCGCGGGCGGGGCGGCGTGCTGCAAGCGACGGGGACATGGAGGGCGCGCGGGGCATGTTCATGCGGGGGTGCCGGTTCTGCAACACGACCGTCGACCTGTGGCTCGAGTACGCGCGCGTCGAGATGGAGTGGCTGGCCAGGATGGAGAGGAAGAAGGGCGGCGGGAGGAAGGGGCTCGAGGGGGCGCGCGCCGAGGAGACGGTCGAGGACGGCGACGTGCTGCGCTTTGGGGAAGATGATTCGGAGGACGACGGCGGCGAGTTCGAGGACAACGAGATCCTGCCGGACCCGCTGGCGGACGAGAACAGCAGGCAGGCCAAGGAGGCGAGCAAGGTCTTCTCGGACGAGGCCATCAGGAAGCTCGAGAGGAGCCCCGCCCTGCAGGGCGCCATCCCCCGGGCCGTCTTCGACGTCGCGCGGAAACAGCCCTTCTACAACGCGTCCGCCGCCGAGGCCTTCTTCGACATGTTCGCCGAGTTCACCGCCGTCTCGGCCCAGCCTGCCATCATCCAGCACGTGCTTGACGCCATGGTCGACGAGTACCCGAGGCACCCGGCCACGTGTGGCTGTGTTGTGCGGCAGCCGCTGGTCGGTGTTGATGTCACCACGGTCGAGTTCCCCAGGGCGCTGCGCGAGGTCCTGGCGAGGCTCAGGGCGCAGACGGAGGCGACCGAGGACAAGGGCAAGCTGGCGGCCAGGACGGTGGCGTGGATCAAGCCCATCCTCAAGAGGAAGGACCTGGACGAGAACGTCCGCGCGGTACTGGAGCACACGAAGCGCAGGCTCGAGAACCCTTGATCGGGTTGAAGAGCAGGTGGGCTACCAGATACCGAGGCGCATATCATACAATTATCTGCTTCACGTCCTACTTCACAGGCCATTCCGGTCCACACGGGCAACAGAGACTTTCCTGGCACACATCCAGGCCCGGGTACACTCGCACCCAAGCCCCCTCGTCGGCAAGTCACACAGCACCCATCACGCACCCGCCTGCGCCTTGGCCTTCTCCTCCGCCACGCCAACCAGGTACTCCCACTCGTCGGCGCTGACCTTGCTCACGCTCAGCCGCGACTGCCTCAGCATCTGCATGTCCCCCAGCGGCCCACCCGCCCCGCCCAGGGCGCGCAGCTCCTTGAGCCCGATGGGCACGGCGAACTTGGAGCGGAACTCGACATGCACAACACTCCACCTGGGGTCGTCCGGCTTGGACTTGGGGTCGTAGTAGGGGCATTTCGGATCGTGGGCGGTGACTGTTGGCTGTTTTGTTAGATGGATGGGTTTTCTCAGGTTTGGATGGATGGACGTAAAGAGGAGGGGAGAGGCGAGGGTGAGAGGCTGGTAACAAGTACGCACGGTCGGGCGAGTGCTCCTGCACGATCTCCATCGTCCCCGCGATGCCTGGCTCCTTGCAGTTGGAGTGGTAGAAGAAGGCGAGGTCGCCCTTGTTCATGGCGCGGAGGTTGTTGCGGGCTGCGTGGGTGTGTATTGTTAGCAATGAACCCCAAAAGTGAGCGACCGTCTCACTGTGCCGGAGTCAAGTAGAGTAGAGCTGCTCATACCGACAAAATTCCTGATTCCTATTCAATGACTCTCTCGTCAGCCCGGGGTTGCAAATTGTCAGGGAATAAACCCGAGAAAGAGGAACAATAACACATACCATCCCACGGCTCAGGCTCGCTCTTGGCAGCCAGATCATCAATCGAGAACCGCACGTCCACCCCGTTCTCGAAGCGCGACTCGGGCTCCGCCTTCATCAGCCAGTACTGCCTGCCCGGGACCTCCTCGTTGGATCCCGTCCTGGTCACCGTGGTGGGCTTTGCTTCCGCTGCCTTGACGCCGCCTTTGCCGCCGGCCTTGGGGGTGGTCTTCTTGGCGCCTGCTGCTGCTGGCTCCTGATCGTTGGTGCCATCCTCAGCATCATCATCTCCTCCCTTGGTCTTGGGCTTCTTCCCCTTGGGTGGAGCTGCTGCTGCTGCCTTTTTCGCCGTTGTGGCCGTCTTGTTTTTGGTGGGAGCGGGCTCCTCCTTCACTGGCGTGGCTACAGGCGCGGTCGACGTGCGCTGACGCGTGGACCGGCGCGGCTGCACGTCGTCCTCCGCAGGGCCTGACTTCCTCTTTGGCGGCATCCTGATCTGCACCCAAAGCCCTCTCTCAGGTATGGCTTTTGTTCGGGGATCTGTCTGGTGTCACCAATACCGCTCAGAACGGTCCTCGTGGTTCTGTACCTCGCAGGGAGTGAGTGAGAGCGACCACATCAACGCCTGGAGGGAGGGAGATGTTGACCGACAGACAGGGAACCCTGGCCCTGCTGGCGTCGTGCGAGAAAACTCCACCCACCAATAATAAGCTCGTCCTAACAAAATTAAATAGTGCTAATAAGCCATTTCGATCGGCAGCAAATGTATCCTGCAGGCGTCAAATTCTCTTTGGTTGTTTTTACAACCTTAACAGTCTATTAATTAACAGCTCTATTTTTTTCGTTGATGAGATTTTATCTTTGAGCATCTTTACACGCTAAAATGGAGCAAAGGTCAACACCTACACCGGGCTTCAGTGCTACTTTGTAATCTGTTCTGAGAGCACCTGCTCATGAATTTAGGCATGTTTTGAAGATTGATCAAAAACATTTGCCCTGTGAATGGGAAAGGCTCTGTTCTATGTTGAAAGTGGCTCACCTGTGAGCATCAGCTCCTTCCATGGTGAAACAAATTATTTGAGCGTCTTCTGGCCTGTTAGCAATTAATAACAATACTTTTTAAGTGTGCCTTTCAACTTTGGCAGGGCCCTCAGGGAGAGAGTACCTAATCTCAATTTCTCTATATGACTGACTGGTTCGGGTCCTGCTGTCAATGAAGTCTCGCTGTCTTACTAGGATTACGTCAGACCTCCTGTTCTTTTGCTTCCTTGTGGGGAGATCTAACTGCAATGGAACATAGGTACAAGAATCATCTTCTTCTGTAGGCAGGTCTAGCGTTTCTTTAATGTCGGGATGTCCGGGATAATGCCGAAAATATATGCTTGGCTATTTTGCTAATTGTCTCGTAAGAAATCATCTAACAAGAAGTTGAGAGTTTCTCCTATCAGAAGTTATTCTGAAGGAAGACATGATGAGATCTTCTAGGAAGCTAGGAAGCTGTTTTCAGGATGTCATGCTATAATAAATGATTCCATAAGACGATAGGACAATGTGCCACAGTTGCTATCTCGTAAAAGGTGATTCCATGAGAGATCGTCCCATAGGATCCGGTATGGGGAACTTGTCCCATGTGAGGCTATCTCACAGGAGGTCGTATCATAGGAGGTCGTCCCACGAGAGGTTATCCTGTTGAAGGTGGTCTTACAGGAGGTCGACCGCTCGCTACTCTCATGACGTGCAAGAGAGAAAGCGGCATCATACTTGACATGCACAAATGGATATGCTTGGAGACAACGCACGACCTTTGGGTTGTCGTGGAAGGATACGGGAATGGCCAAAAGCTCGAGTAGGTATCTGATCGAGGCCTTGCACGAGTCCACTACAGACAGAACGCCAAAGACGATCACCGGATGGGAGTCGGGATTTGGCATGCACATATCTCAGGGATGAGATTGGGGGCGAGTTAAATACACGGCTGTCATCTACAGCGCTGGCCCGTCTCGGGTCTGCATCCGCTCGAGGATCACCTCACGCATCACCCCGTCAGCCACACAGCAGCCAAGGCACAGGACCAGGCGGGTCGCAGGAGCCGCGGGCCAGAGCAGTGGTCTTCAGGCAGGACTACTACTACTCTCCACCGAGGGACACCCCACCAGCGCTGAGTGGACAGCAGCTGTTTCCGAGAGGCCTCATGGGTGAGCGACGGCGGGTCTCTCGCTACATGGTTGCTGATCGGAACGGCCCCGGGGCAAAATCAATACGGATGTGGCTTGATGTCTCCACAGGGGGTTGCAGCAGACAGGGTTGGGTGCCAAAGTTGTCTTTGAGGCTGCTGACGTTGTAGGTTTATCCTCGAGCCTTACTTCTCATATGTAAATTAATCAATGATGCATCCTCATTGAGAGATGAGGAGTACTTAACTTCTCAATAGAATGTAGAATAGGTCCACAGTGATGACAAAACACTTTGTCTTTTTATATCGTCGTTGTATGCAAATCATAATATTAATTAATTGCACAAGCTGACTGAGTGGTAACTGACTTGAAACTTCAGTCAGTCAACTATAGATCAAAGCTCCTTTACCCAAGCCAAAGGAATGTCTGCATGGCTTCAGATGCTTTGTGTGTTATGGGCATCATATAATTTTATTCATTTATGTCTCATAACCAGTGGTTGTTCACAACCTATATAAGATACCGTTCTCTCATCTAATACTATACATCTAATACTTCCTCTTGAACTGTGCACTATTGTATACAAGTAACAGTACATACCTCTATATAAATCCCAATTAAGAATGAAAAGTCTTACTGACACTCCTGACGGAAATGGCTTAGCACTGTTTGATATTATTAGGAAAGGTGTGGATGTGGAGTCTGTGGAGACGTGAAACCCACGGCCATCGCGTTGACTACTCTGCCAAAGTGCATGACGTTGTGGAAAGCTTCTTTGACCTGTGAAAAAAAAATTTCCAACTACTGTTGTCTCTATGTCTTGATCACTACACCCATCATTTTATAATATGGCCAGCCGCCTTGCCTTTTGCATGACCGGACGCAGGTGAATCTACTGTTGACTTGGCATGCAGGTGGTGAGCTTGTTCCTCCTAGTGTAGGGCAACGGCCGTCAACCGGGGGCACGAAGTTAGGGTTTACATTCGCGGCAAGATAACAGGCGCTTAGATACGGCTGGTGTGATGACAGACACCCGGAATCATACAAACTCCCTCACCCTGTGTGCGTGTTACACGCCGTGGCTTTACGAGTTGACGGGCTCCTGCTTGGCTGGTTGACATCCGGCTCTACGGTCTACTCTTATATGTGATGAACGTAGCGTGACGGCCGCCGGTTGTTGATTGACAGCCGGTTTGGACTGATGGCCAGCATGGACCGACTGACAGCTTTGGGTCTGACGAATCGGGGTGGGAGTGGTGGTTGTGGCTAGCGTGTGAGACAAGGGCCGGCGGGCTTCTCGCTCCGCTTCACGACCTCAAATTCCTCGTGCATCATTGGGATTGGGATCCCCAGATGGAAACGAGGATAAAATATTCACAAAAAGCAGCAACTACACTAGAATGGGAACCCAGGGCCGTGGGGCCAGCCAGCCAGCCAGCCAGCCAGGCCCAGTTACAGGGGGACACAGACACACAGGGCAGATCGGCACCGACGGGCTGCCATCTCGTTTCAGCCCCATCCATCCGCCTCTCCGCAGGCTGTCACCGTAGCATAATCCTCCGGCGATGGTTAACTTTGCTTTGGGGTAGTTTTGGTTGACTGTCAAGACGAAATGCTTGTTGTCGGTGTGGTGAAACAGGGCCCGTCATGTCAGATTCCGGCCGGCGGGCATGGATAGCCTCAGTTGGAGCACCACTCAGGACTTGGGGGAGGAGAGAGGCGGTCAGTACCTACGTAGGGAAGGTGGGCGTCACATCCACGAGAGGTAAATTAGGATTTCAGGAACTCGTGGCCTTCAGACACAGAGGAGGCTCGGACATGTCTTTCGAGTGCAAATTCGGAGACGGAGACGGCGTCCAAGATAGGTTGGACTGGGTTGAACGAGTAAGCTCAAGGCTCTTCTCAAGAGGATCTCCCCAACAATGCAGTGACATTTTGGAATCAGAAATGATGGCGCTGCTCGGTGTGGTCCTGATGAGAGCGTCCTCGGAAAGGTCGGCCGTTTCCAGAGGCCCGTTGATTTGATCGGGTTCGAACTTCTACTGTGTACGATCCCAGCAGCGGGGACGGAGGAGGAGACTTGATGGGTCAGTGTAGCCAGGATGGAGACTGGGGTGTCGGGATTTGTCTGCTATGACTACTGCGCACGGCGCAAATTAGGCGTTGGTGCAGCCACAACAGCCATCGACAGGGCCGGTCATGGAAGCATTTGATGAGAATTAAAGGCAACCAATACGTGCCATTCAATAAAAAGGACATTAGAAAATAATATCAAGCAAGGATTGGGGGAGACAAAAGGCCAGAGAGAGAGACAGAAAGGAGGGCAGCACGAACTCTGTTGACCGAGTGCAGGGAGGGATGATGGGTGGTGGATGCTTCAGCTCTGAGGGGCCATGCCGAAACAGCTCGACATGACGGACCATGGAGGCCATGGGAATGCAACGAAAAGAAAAAGATAAAACGGTGGTCAATAAACGCAGAGGGGAGGGAACGGAAGCGCACACAGGCAGAGAGACAGACAGGTGGGTGGTGCCTGCCTTCTCTCTCGTTGTCGTTGCTGCCAGAGCTGCTAGCCCCGATGACAAGAGAGGTAGGTAGGTACCAGATACCTTCCCTCGAGACACATAAACCCGCCCAACTTCCCACTTGCACCCCTCGTCTCTCGTTCATCTCGCCCTATTTTATTCTTGCATCCTCTCTCTTCCCCTTCCCACGCCGTCTGCCCTCCCCCGAGGCCCTCGTTGCTGTTCTGTTGCCGATTGTTGTCACCGCTGCCATGTCCACCGATTCAAATCCACACGCCGGCTCTAGCCACCACCACCACCACCACCATGACGTCCACCCTTCTCAGCCCTGTGTGCTGGGGGGAAGGAGTGGCACATTCCCAAGGCCAGACAGAGCGCACATTCGACCGATGAGAGCAAGAGACTGTCACGGCACTCATGGATGAGAAATGGATCGAGGACGACATTTCACCGATTGACAGACACCCCAAATCCTGGGACACGACGAGACCAGAACTGCTGCTGTTCGGCTGGAATGGAAATGTGGGAAAATGACATGGGCAGACCCGGACAGACTGCCAGCCAGACACCACCACCACCACCACCATGGACCAGCCGCAGCCGGACAGACACCATCCAGGACGGTCCAGAAACAGCACAGCACAACGCATCATGGCACAGCACAACACTGCATGCCGTTCCAAAGGCAAAAAAGCATCGAAATGCACACATGCACATCCTGTCAATCACTCAGGCAGGGACCAGAGCGGGGGGACCACTCAAAAACACATCAGGCCAAAATTACCTCCGGCATGACCTAAACCCCACCAACGCCTTGGCCAGCCGCCCGCCCTCGATCAAGTGCCCATGGGATGCGAACATGAAAGGAGATGACAAGAGACAGGGAGACACGCTCTCTCTCTCTCTCTCTCTCTTCTCTTACTCCTTGTTCTGACCATTCCTTCCGCTTCTGTTCTGCTCCCCGTTACCTTATTTGGAATCCTCTGCTTCTCGTCGCCGCAGTCCCAGAACGACCAGTCCAAATCCCGACAGCTTCTGCATGTGGTTGTGCAGGAACGGGCATCACTTTCGAACAGGCCAGCGACGACACCACCACCACACCGACTGGCAACACAACGACCAGACTGGCAGAACTGGCAGACATACCTGCAAGAATTGCCACCTGCATCCTGCGCACCACCCCCAGGGCACCCCCATGTATTGGACACCCGGCCTGGCGCTACTGGCGCGTCCCGGTGAACCTTGCATATCCTCGCTGTCGCTACCCGGCAGGCCACATGCGCTAGGTGCGCAGTGATGTCGGACCCGAGCCTGCCTCTTATTATGCCCAACTGCCTCACTACCTGCGCGCTTGGTTTTCGTCCCTCTAGGGTTGGACTTTGCACACGTGGTGGACTCGACAGGACCACGCCAGCCAGCAGACGGGAACAGATTGTCAAGGAAGGGCTGATCACCTCGCCGAGAATTCCGGGGCAGATCGAGCGGGTCCGTCCCACGCCAAACAAAGCCGGCGAGCGCTATTAGTACTCGGGCACCACACGACACTAATCCACCGCTTCTGGTGGCCAACTTCCATCTACAGGCTGCCCAGGGGAGGAAATCACTCTGCTCCTGGTCCATTCCGAACCCATGGGGTAACCCCACATTTCTGCCCTGGGCAAGGGGTTTTCCAACAATACTCGCCATCAACGCTCATGCATTCTCGGCTTGTCTGAACCAGCACCTGCGCCAGCCTGAAAGACCGAAGTGGCAAGAGTGGACGACCTCCCTCTGAGCCAAGGTGCTCCCTTGCGCAGCTGGACTCATCAGTGACTGTGGACCAAAGCATGCACAGACGAGGACGCATGGCTGGAATGCCACTCGACTTCAACAGTCGAAAGTAGCAGCTCTACCATGGTCTTGTGGCAGTAACACATGGAACCATGGGCTTGGGGTACTGGAGTGACTTGGGCCTAGGAGTCTCTGATGCACCAACAGCAGCAGATGAACTCGTACACGAGACGCTCCGTGAGGAGTGTCATGAAGCCAGAGGACGCCAAGTCGGTTCAATTTTGGGTAAGACGTTGGTATGGTCGGTTGGTCTCTTTTCACTTCTATTCCACTACGGTCAATCTGGTTCCTGGAGCATCTCGTCCGCGCCGTCTCCAGAGAGATTAAGCCTCCAGAGCTACGCTACACCATCACTCGCCGCAACTGCTGGTGCTGGGTAGTGCGAGGTGCCAGTGTGGTTCGGACCTGGCCTGGCGGATTGGCTCGGCAAAAGACAACGTGGGACCTGCCGATCTCGTGGCAGGGATCCCACCGTTCTGCCGTTTCTGATTGGCAACGTCTCCGGAAAAGATCTAGCTCGGACGCTAGACCATTTCGGACGCCCGGCAGGGGTGTGGCTGCAACGGCAACAGCCAGCCAGCAGCAAGGCAGGCAGAGAGGTCAATGCAGAGAGGGAGGAAAAATCGAGGTGGCAGGAACAGGAGTGGGGCGGGGCGAAAGAAGCGAGGCGAGGCGAGGCGAGGAGGCAGCAGGATTCGACTCGACCATCTGTCCGTCTGTCCTGTCCCAGTCAGTCCCTTCTGTCCGCCCGTTCCTAGTCCGCCCGTCAGCCTTTCTGTGTCTTGGTCGGCCTGTCCTTCAGCCAAAGATTGATTGACCGATTGACCGATTGACTGAGTGGACTGACTGCAAGCCTGGCACTGACCCTGCCTGCCTGCCTGCACGCGCACGCACAGCACACACTCGGTCACACTCCACACTCGTCAGACTCGGACACAGCACTGGAAGGATTACTCGCCAACTCGCTCGTTCCCAACCCGCCCTGCCTGTCCGCCCATTCGCCCTCCCTCTCTGACTGACACCTCGTCTAGTAGAGGGTGAAACCGTCCTGCCAGACTGTATTGATTGCCAGTCGCTCAGTCTGTTGCCCACTCTAAAACTCGCCCACACCCACACCAACTCACCCACCTAACCCGCAAACCCGCAAACCCGCACCGGCGCACACGGTTCGTTCGGCCATCACGAACCGAATCGAGGGCCACCCCTCGAAAGCCGACCAGCCCAACCCAGCCCCAGCCCAAGCCCGGCGCGCCGCCGACGCCGCCGCAGCTGTTGCTTGCCTGCTGCTTGCCTGCTGCTGCTTGTTGCTGCTTGTTTGGGTACGTTACGGTACGTATGTATTACCTACTCACTGGTCGGTCTGCTGCCACACGCCATGCCACCTGCCACATGCCACATACCTTACATGGACACCCACATTGCCCCTGGCCCTGGCCCCCTTCTGGGCGTATTCACCAGTGCCCGTCCGAACCCTCTTGTAAGGCCAAAAACCCACCTGGGTCGGGCGTCTCTCCCTGGATGGATCCCACCCTGGTGCCGATGCCCCCAGTTTGACACACACGATTGCTGAGTTCCGGCCAAAGCTGCTGGTGTCGATGGTGTTGATGCAATTGATCCTGTTGATTGATTGCCGATGCTCCTGCTTGCCTCCGGGCCTGTCAGTCAGTCTGTCTGTATTGCTTATCCCCCCGCCAAACTTCCAAAACCAACGTATCACCACCAGGCTGTCAACACACATTACACATTATTGCACACTACACACCATTCAGCCACTCCTCACTGCCTGCTATCATTCAGATCAGGAAAGTTCCTGTGGTCTGGCCTGCCCTGCCCTGACCAATCTTATCCCGTGTCTCCCTGATGTGCTATGTTGAGATGGGTTGAACTGTATCACATCAAATCAACGTCAACCTCAATCCCTTCATCCCGTTCCACTCTACTTGACTTAATTGTATTCTATCTGCTTATCTGCTTTTTGAATTTTATTTTCCTCGTTGCTGTGTTGATTACTTCTATTCTCCCTTCCTCAATGGCGTCTTGTCTTATCTCTGTTCAATATGAAGAGAAGACTGTTGTCTTGCTTCTTGTTGCCATCTTGTCGACGTCTTGTTTTACATGCACCAATTCTCATCTCAGTTTTGACGGCATCACACACACAACAACAGTCACCCCCTCCTATTTGCACCGGGGCAGCATCAAATATCCTATCCACAAACCCTGCTGGGTGGGCTGTTTGAGACAGAGAGACCTGGTGAGAGTAAGCCGCTTGGCAGGCGACCCGGGTCGCTGAGCCACTCGCTCACCCACTCGCTCAGCTCCCAGTCCAACCAATGGCCTGGCCACCCCCTGCTGCAACCTGAACCCGCACCCACCTCCCGCCCGACACCCCCAAGGCTTGTAGCTGCCAAGTGCCCAAAGTCCACTACCAACCCGTCTGCTGTCCACTGTTCACCCTGCTGCCCCCTTCCAAAAAATCCCCCCATCGCACATCGCATCACACACCCGGGCCAAACCGCTCCAGATCGCGACCCGACGCGCCTCCTTCTTTTGCCCATCGCCAAACACGCCGCCGTCGCACATGCTCCTTGACCTTATACTGTTTTTCATCTCCATGGCTTCTTGTCATTGCCCTTTGATGATTGGTTGTTTCTAATTTCGTCTTCTCTTCGCTCCCCACAGGCCTCCTTGACCACCCGACGCCTCCAAGCTCGCATCTTGTCTGCGTTCGCCGTCGCGCATCTTGGCAAGAGCACGCTTTCCACCCGGCGACCTTTGCGATAGAGGCAACAAGGCGATCAACCAGATGGCCGTTGCGACCCTCGACACCACCATCGCATCCCGCCATCTCCAATTCCAGCTCCGACATCAACAGCAGCCCCGACAGCCTCGCCCCCGCCCGCTCCTGTCGCGTCGCTCAGCATCCTTGTCCTCGCCGTCGACTCCCTCGTCCTCGACTCCCTCCGTCTCCGCCCCCGAATAGACCCTCCCGTCGTCAGCCATGTCCGCCTGGGGCATGAACGAGGCCGCTGTCCCCAACCACAATGGCAACAACGGCTTCGACCCAAATGCCCAAGCGGCCGCGTCGGGCATGATGGATCCCTCCAACTTCATGGCGAACCCTGGCGCCGCGCCCTTCAACCCCGCCCAGTTCGCACAGGCCCAGCAGATGATGGCCATGCAGCAGAACGGCCAGATGCGCAACGCGTCGCCCTCCTTTGCGAACCCCATGTACCAGACCAACCCCGTCATCCCCTCAAAGCGACCCCGCCCGCGCGAGGACAGCATCGCAGGGTCCCCGCGACCCAACCCCGGCATGCTGCCCACGTCGCGTGCCGACACCCCCCAGCAGTCCCAGTTTCCCAACTACCCACAAGGCCAGCAGCCCGGCATGCCACAGCCAAACTCGGGTCAGCCGTCGCCGTACCCTCACCTGCAGACTAATGGCTCAGCGAACGCGACTCCGTCCCCTATCATGGGCAGCAACCAGATGAGGCCCGGCAGTGTGCCCCAGAGGGTCTCCACCACCTCGCCTCATCCCTTCTCTCCAGCCGCCCAGCAGTTCGCGCCTCAAGCCTCCCCGATCCCATCAGAACACGGCGGCACACCGCAGCCGAACCCCTACATGCAGCAGGGCCAATTCCCCCCCGGCTTTAACCCCAACTACGGCAACGCGAGCCCGTCGCCCGCACGGCCCCCGTCGAATCCGAACGCGATGCCCGGCCAGATGATGCCTCAGCAGATGGGTCAGATGCAGCCCGGTATGATGCAACAGCCCGGCCAGATGGGGATGGGCCAGATGGGTCAGATGGGTCAGATGCAACACATGGCGCAGATGCAGGGGCAGATGGGCCAGATGGGCCAGATGCCGAACCAGATGTTCCCCCAGGGCATGCCACAAGGGCGCAACCCGGCGGAACAGCAGCAGATGATGGTGGCGCACATGCAGAAGATGCAACAGATGCAGGCCAGGCAGCAGCAGATGGCACACATGCAAGGTCAGATGCAGGGCCAGATGCCCGGGCAGAACATGGCGCAGAGGAACATGATGGCGAGACAGCAAATGCCTAACGGGCAGGTGCCCTCCAACATGAACGCTGCCGCCATGAGGCCCCAGCAGCCCGGCATGGGCGCGCCGCAACAGGGGCAGAGGAGCCACTCCAGCCCAGATACCTTCATGAAACAGCTCTCCATGTTCATGGCTTCGAAGCAAATGCAGCTCAACACAAACCCGGTCATTGGCGACAGGCCCATCCACTTGATGCAGCTGTTCCAGGCGGTCAATAAAGCCGGCGGCTACAACAGTGTGACGCAGCGCAACTTCTGGCCGCAGGTCTCGATGGGCATGGGCCTGAATCCGGGGCAGATGCCAATGGCGCCGCAGCAATTAAGAATGATTTACGAACAGAACCTGAGGCCTTTCGAGGAGACATGGCGGTCCAGGCAGCCACAGCACCAGCAACAACAACATCCGCAACAGCATCAACAACCACAGCAACACCCGCAGCAGCCGCAACAGCAACATCCGCAGCAGCAGCAGCAGCACCCGCAGCAGCATGGTGGGCCAAGCACGCCCATGAAACAGATGTCGCCAGGCCAGGCGCCGCCTGGTACCATGATGCAGCCTGGGCAGCACGCTGGCATACAACCAGGCCAGATGCAGTCGCCGATGAGGCAGATGCCGCCTGGTGCTGCGCAAGCAAGCGTGAACGGTTTCCAGACACCTCAACCGCCCCAGCCGCCACCGCCAAACTCGGCTCAGGGCCACGCACGAAATGCCATGTCTAAGAGCCATCAAGCGACACCTGTGCACGACGAATTCCCTGCCCCGTCCCCAGCCAGCAAGCATGGCAGCATGTCCCTGCCAAGCAGTGCCCACCCCGATGGCCCTGGCGCCTCCGCAGAGCCTGCAAACATGCCCTTCCCCGCGCCCCTGACCAAGGACCAGGACGAGTACATACCCTGTTCCCGTGTGCCAGAACCAAAAACATATGGCGGCGTTGAGCTGGACGTGACTGCCAGGCTGGGCATGGAATACCAGTTCTTCAAACCCGACGTCCCTCCGCCAGCTCACCTAGGCAACATCGACCTGCACGCCTTGACCAAAAGCCTGCAGTGTGGCATACTTGCTGAGGTGCGCCTAGCGCTGGACACCTTAGCCACCGTGACAAGTCCGCAAGGGGTCATGGTAGGCGGGCAGGCTCTTGAGATCGACCTCACGAGGTGCGAGGAACTCCTGGAAAGCCTGGTCGAGTGCGCCGAGGAACAGGTCGAGATGCTCGTCGAGAACACAGAAGAGCTGTCCGACGAGATCGACATAAGCCCGTATGAGGATGTTTCCAGGGCGTGCCGTCAGGAGAATCTGGCCGTTCGCAAACTCCACACTATAGGCTCGGAAGAGTACGAACTCGATCGCGCGGTCGACCGGCTCCTGTGCATCACCACGGTCCTCCGCAACCTCTCTTTCCACGCGCCCAATCATTTCATCCTGGCTGATGAGCTGGTCGTCAAGCTCCTCTGCGACACCATCCGGTACCTCGGGACGCGCACTATGCTCCTGAGGACGCAGGCCGACACACTGGACTTCTTCAAGGACGTCATCGTCTTGTTGTCCAACATTGCCCACGCGGTGGAGCTCCAGGCCCGGGAACAGGCCGAGAGCCTGCTCCAGTTCATCCTGGCCTTTGCGCCGACCCCCGCTCCTCATCTCTCAGACGCCGGCAAGCTGCATTTCGCCCCATTCGAGCCAGTGTTGCACCCGTACCTGCCACATGCCATCGACGCGCTGGCCAAGCTCTTCGCCCGGGACGAGCCAAACAGGACATATTACAAGAGCATATTCGCCGCCGACGCATCCAACACCCCACCCTCTGAGCTCATCACCCGCACCTTTGCTCTCGCCATCTCCCCGGTGCCAGGCCAACATCGCGAACCCCGCGCGAACGGGCTGCCGTCCCTGGTCGAGGCCCGCAAGCCAATCCTCATGCAAGGCCTCCTCGCCGGCAACATCGTCGCATCGCTGGCACCGGACTACGACACGTGTGTAACGCGAACGTGGCTGTCCGCCGGGAACGGGTTCGCCCAGAACCTGTTCCGCCTGGTCAGGGAGCTGTCGACCGAGTTCGAGCAGCCCAGGATCAAGCCGCCAGGCCAGCCGCGGGCCCAGCCGAAGAAGGACCCGGACCTGCTGTACATCGCCGTGTTGGGCACCTCCATGCTCCGGCAGCTGGCCCAAAAGGCCCGCGACCCGAATGACCCCGAGAGCATACCGCCCAACGTCGTGCCCAAGACGGACAAGATCCTCAAGGCGCTCGAGATGCGCAGCCCCGAGTTCTCAAAGGACGGGTGGCTGCAGCACGTGGTTGCGCTGGGGTCGCTGCAGATATGATAAGAGTCCAGCAAGGCAGGCGGACTACCAAAAATGAAAGGCATATCGCATTTTTTTGCATTACACATATGCGAGAGCCGAGCGAAGCGAAGGGGGGCGAAGAAGGGATAGAAAGAACAGGACATGGAGCAAAGCAGGCATTGGTTGGTGCATTTTGGAGCGTCACTGGACTGGACCGTGGTTGTGTCAGTGTATGTATGGATGTGTGTATGTATGTATCTATGGACGGACGGATGGGTGGGTGGATGGATGGATGGGTGGATGGATGGGAGGAATCGGTGTTGGTAACCCTACGGTAGCAAGAAAGCAAGAAAGCATGCATGCGAGATTCAGCCTTGACTAGACCAGACCTGACCTGACCTGAGGGAACAGACTGTGTGTGTGTGTCTCCCCCCTTTCGTGTTCGTGCTCTTGGGGGTAGTAAAGCAAGGGAAATTATGCTGCCACGGGTCACGGCGTGGGAATACGACAGGCTAACGGAATTGAAATGGAAGGGGGTGGGAATGGGACGGTAGCACCCATCATCAAAACGGATAGAGAGAGGAATTGGCTTTGTCCGACTTCTGTCTGTATTATTGCATGTGTGTCTGCATTATTGTATGTATGTATACACGTGTAGTGAGTGATCTGATTGATGTTCATTTCACATGATGTCGAGTATTAAGACACACACACAGAGAGAGAAAAAGAGAGAGGCAGAGGAGAAAATGATTAATATCCTGGACTGGACAGGCATGTCGTCTGCGAGTCCTGTCTGTCTGTCTGTCTGTCTGTCTGTCTGCCACATTTGTGTAGTTAGTACCTACCTGCGCATGGTGTGTGGGATTGTGTTTTGGTGCTATGGCCATGCATGGCCGGGCAACTAGCCAGCCCTCCAGGCTATCGAATGGCTCCGGGATATTGTGGGTGCCCAGGTGGGTTTTTATTTGCGGACCCCGCGAGAGGGAGGCACTAGTGCCTAGGTGGCTACTAGTTGCCCTTGCCGCTATACCCCAACGTACTTATTTAATTTTTTCTTTTCTATATTAGTAGGTTGGTAGGTAGGCATGCAGGGCCGTTTTGTCTGTATGTTCACGCTGTTGCTGTACCGGCAGCAGCAGTGACTGACTGGCCTGCCTGACAGACAGGGGGTTGGTTACATGACAGTTGTGGAGACTTGTGGAGTTGTGGATCTCAAGCCGCTGCAGGCAACTACCACAGTATGACTACCAGCAGGCAACAACAACAGTCAAGAGGCTTTAAGCAAGGCAACAGGGAGCAAGGAGACGGGAGAGATAGCTCAATCAGTTTCAGAGCACCTCCTAACTGATGTTTTGGAGGAGATCCAGGTTCGAGACCTGGTCTCTCTGTGTGTTTTGTTTTTGTCCTTATTTTTGGGTGCTGCATTCACTGTTTGATAGAATGTGTGATGTGTAGGTATGGCCAGCAAGATGTGGGTTGTTCTTCCCACCTTTTGAATGTTGTTTCCTCTGGTCGTGACATATCTGCTGGAAGGGTTGGTGGTGAGGAAAGAATGTGAGTGGAGAGTTCTCATGATGAGGTAGATCGCTTAGGATTTTGTCAGTACCCGTGTAATAGTTAAGTAGCCCCTCGAGGTGTATATGTGTGTAGTATGTGATAGTTTCTTTGCTGAAAGGAGGTTGCTCAACGTGCGTGTGGTAAATACACTTTATCCTTGGTCCAATGTCGTCGCATGGGTTATCATCTTGACATGACACCTCCAGAATTTTCATGATGTTGTACTGGAGCACACAGGCTGTGGCTCGCTTGTCTCTGGTATGATTCTGTGAGAGGTTGTTTCGCAGACTCACTCTCTATCCGGGATTTCCTAAGAACATTTTATATACCCTGAGTGGCTGGCTATGCCCCTAGAAGGACAAGGAGGTTACCCTATAAGAGGCAATTGTATGAGAGGATCCTTTACAGGTGGCTGACCCGAGGCCAGTCAAGACTCGGAGGTTGCAAGATAGGAGATTTTAATGCAGATGCCATGTCTAAGTAGTGGACACATGAGTAGAGCTTCTTGTGATAGGAAGAGAGAGTGGCTTAGAAGTCATCTAATCAACCAACCTACAATGGCCTGTGAGACAGAGGCCTGAATTGTCTGATGCCATATTATGCCTGGCTTATTGCTTTCCCGTCAAGTCAATCCATGTACCAATCAAGGAGTAGCTAATGATCAGTATTGCCGTGATCCATGTTGCAAATTTAGCTGGGGCTTCACTATGGTGGTTTGTCCCTCAGGATATATAGGGGGTTTCAATACAACAGCGATCCCAAAATATGACCCAGCGACTTACAAAAAGATTCTATGAAAGCTTTGCAGGTGGAGACCCGGCCGTAAGAGCTCTACTAGAATGGTTCTGCTCATTTCAATGTGAATTTGATGTGATGGCTATCTTGGAAAGTTCATAAACATATTCTTTGAATAGTACTTGAAGTTTTCCTGCATCTGCTTTCAGCCTTTCTCAATGATTGATCTTTGGACCATCTGGGCAGCACCCTTCACTCCCACTGGACAAGAGTTTTCATGGCTTTGGAAGACCTGGGCGTATTTGACGAGAAGGATATTTCACACATCACAAATTATATGCTCTTGACCCGCTAGATGTTGGTTTCTCATTTTTGCAAGCGTCTCCTTAATATTAGAGCTCATTGTGAAGTCTGGTGTGGGATTTCGTGAAGAGGTACAAATAAGTCCAGGAAATTCGAAAGTTGTTCACACCACCCATGACTCCAATTAGGATGGTGGCCCACAGATTGGTGTCTGTGTGGGAAAGTGCAAGTGGCATCAAACGCAAGGAGAATAGACAAATCACAGGGCCCATGGTTTTGAAGGACACATGGCAAGAGCAAGCCAGCATTTTAGTCCATCTCTCTACACCACCCGGTCATGGTGGTTACTGCGATGAAAATATTTTCTTGGCAGCTTGTAAGTGAATTTAGCCTGTCACAAACTCAACACCACCACAACCTTTTTGGATCTCGAGTGTTTACTTCAAAATATTCACTCCTGAATAGTACTACAGGATCGAATTGAGGCATCACTTTGACTTTCTTGACGTTCGTTCTTCTTTTCTTAACAGGTCCTGGAACTCGAGGAATCGCCAACTTTAGTCAACAACGACATTCAGTGACTCGACCAGACCAATATCAAAGATTGACTGCCTCAACCTGTCATTCCCTGAGCGTCTCATTCCCTACCCATTCGACTTTGGATATCAAAAACCTTTTCAAAAACTTCAGTCTCTCCCAAACCGACCGCAAACGGTCAATCATCCACAGCATTTTCCTTCCTATCGACCACCGACCGCACCGCCCACAATGCAGGTCATCGCCGTCCGCTGCCCGCGATGCCTCCTGACCGTCTACACCACCATCATGAACGACCCCCTCGGCACCGCCAACAGCTCCACCGTCTTCACGGTCGCGCCCCTGGCCGACGAGGACCTCCTGTTCTACAACTGCCCCATGACGGTCTGTGAGTACCACGTCACCAGCTCAAACCCGATCAACCTCTACCGCAACTCTGTGCCCGGCCACCCGATGTGCACCACGCCCGGTTTTAATATCACGCAGAGGACCAGCGACACGACGCCGATGCGCACGGCGGAGGAGGTTGCTGCCCTTAAGATTGACGTTGACATCCCCGCCGCCGCGGTCAACGAGGGCGTTAATATTCCCACGACCGCCACCGCTGCCGTCACCGAGAACGAGCCTGCCACCAGACCTCCTGCGATGGCGTGGCGGACTAACACCGTGCCCCGGCCGCGGCCCACGACGGAGAGACCTACTCCGGAGCGACCAACCGCCAAGCGACTCGCCATTGAGCGACCTGCCGCGGAGCAAACCACCACCACCACCACCACCACTGCGAGATTCGTCGTCGCGCCGCAGACCCCTCAGCGGAATCATGGTTATCAGGCCAGGCGGAACGGTGCGGGTGTCCCACCGGTGGCTGACATTGTAGGAAACGCCCCGTTTACGATTCCAACTATGGAATACTGAGAGAAAAGTCCTGGCTGACCGTTTCGACACTGTAGCCGCGCCCTACTCTGGCGCCACCCTCCACAGAGAAGCCCGCCGGGATTGAGAAGCCAATGGGCATTGGGAAGCCCTCTACAGCGAAGCCCTCTACTGCGAAGGCCATCGCAGAGAAGGCCATCGCAGAGAAACCCACCACAAAGAACCCCACCCCAGAGAAGCCCAAGACCGAGACACCTGCCAGGGAGCGAGCTCCAGCTCCTCCTCAGAGTAATGGCCACGATGCCAAGCAGAACGGCACCGGTAGCCCAGCAGCCGGTGAGACTGTACGCAACCCCCCCCCCTTCTCCCGATTCAAAACATGAAAAAAGTCCCGACTGACTGACGCCGTTTCAAACACACCAGCAGCAGCAGCAGCAGCTACAGACCACGGGCCTCATCACGCCCGGGACGAAGTGGACCGACGCCGAGGTGGACAGGCTCAAGGAGCTTAACGGGCGGGGCATCCGCCAGGCCGCGATCGCCATTGTGAGTCTCGCCGCCTACGGGACATGACCAAATAACAAACCCGCAGCCTCCCCGGTAAACATACACGCCTTGACATTGGTGGCTGCTGACATATATCTTTTCTTTTAAATTCTAGGAGATGAACCGGGCGTTGGCGAGTGTCAAGTACAAGCTGGGCGAGGTCCGCAAGATGGACCGGCAGGCCAGGGCTGCTGCTGCAGGCCAGGAGGCGGACGCGGACGGACAGACCTGAACGAAGCTTGATGGTCCGCTGGGTCTTGCCACTCATCATGGCGGCTTGACGGGCTGGATGCGATGCGGGCGGAAAGCTGGAGATATCTAAAAGCCTGTCTGTCTTGTTGGGTGGACTGGCGGGGGGACATCCCCCTGGCGTCTTCCCCTGACCTTGAAGACAATGGCGGCGGAAGCTCGGCGATGGCAGCAGGGGAAAAGGAAGAAGAAAAAAAAAGAAAAACTAAAAGTGGCGATGGAGATGCGGGAAAAAAAGGCTTGCCCACGGCTGCATCTGTTCGGCCATACGGGCCCCTGAGGAGCAAGGGCTGCACGCGCACCACCACGGGGCAAGGCTGATCTTTCTGATTGTTGTAAGAGAGACAGACGGGATTTCACAGGGCGGGCATCTTGGTTGTACTTGGCGTGGTTTGAGTAGAGAAGCGGCACGATGGGCGGGCTGATGACGGGCCACTTTGCTCGGGGCTTTGATCAACGGGCAAGAGGTTGCCGAGATAGGTACAAGTACAATTAACGGGCAGCAGGCCCGATTTGGATTTTTGGCAAGAGTTGTATGAGTCCGTAGACCGCATTGACACTCGTGAAAATCTGGGTGAGGATTTGTCAGGACGTGGGTTGAGCCGCTGGAACATAGAGCACATCTCGACAGACAAGTCGGGCCTTACGGAGGCCTTGGAGCGGAAGGACGGGGCGAATCTCGACGCGTCAAAAGAGACGTGCGCTCGTGGCCGGGATGGCATGGCGTGGACCAGTCCCCTCGTCGTTTTGTGGCCGTAGATGCGCTCGTCACCGGGTATATTGCGACATATGGTACAGTCCTGTACAGTCCTTCCGGCAGCCTTGCATGGCCCCTCCCGGTACAATCGCACGTACACATTAGGGCGGCTCCCAAGGCCAACGACACCCATATATATATGGCTCTTGGTCGGTCCCATCTCTCCCCCTCAAGACTCAGAACCCTCGCGCCTCCAACCACCTCTGCACCTTGTCTGCGTGGAAGCCCTGCGGAAACCCGTCAGCTCGTGGCTCGCTTGCTGGTATGCCGCCTGCATGGCCTTGGACCTACCTTTATTTTGATATGGTTCGTGACCGGGTTTATCTTGACATCGTCCCTTGGGAACTGCAGCTCCTCGACCAACTCGTCCCTCAGGGCCCGGGGATCCCCCACGATCTTCTTCACCACCGTCTGCTTCTTGGTGCCTCCCGCGCGGGCGTCGTTGTAGACTGATAGGTTTTTTGATGGTGTGCGCTCGACGAGATATGAGAGCTGCTTCTTCTGCGGCGGGGTAGAGGTGGAGGAGGCGGCGGATGCTGGAGACGAGGGAGGCGGCGTGGAGGAGGCTTGTGAGGTTGACGGTGTCGCTTCGGTGGTGAGGAAGCGCGCGGATGCGACGAACGAGGGCCGGAAGAGCAGCCGGCTGGGGGCAGCTGTGGCCGCCCGGATTGGTAATTGGCGAAGCATCGTGGGTGTTTTGTGTCTGTGTGTCTCCCCAGCTCGCAACTTGGCAGTTATTGGGATCTCTGGGCACGTCCTCGTCTTTTGCGTGGTTGATGGTCGTCTAGATCTTTTGGAGGTCGTCACCAAAAAATCGCGGCTGGCGGCAGGCAATGGCAGGGACCGAGTTCATAGCTCCCGCGCTTGGACGTTGAGCTGCAGCGACAAGGGTACCTCGGTACATGGGTACGCGGGTACTTCCAGCCGGCTTCGGCAAAACAAATGGGCGTGCCGGGGTGCTGCAGCCAATGGCGCATGGCGGAGTGGACCCCACGAAAAAGAGCGAAGAGACGCCAGGAGGGAACAACGAATTTTGGGTGACAAGCCCCGCCAGAGGAACGAATTCCGACCGAGAACCACCACCCCCTTCACGGACGGCCACACCAAACAGCTGGAGAAGCTTCATCAGAGTCTGACACCCTCTTCTCCCATCCAACCCCGCAGCTGCAGTCGAGAGGAACCCCCATCCTTTCTTCCTCCGCCGACAACAACCAAGCCTTCTTTCCACCCTCGCCCGACCGACGCGACAAGGCAGAAAAGAAAAGAAAAGAAAGCAAACATCAAGATGGAGGACAACACCACCGTCGCCGAGTACGACCTGCTGCCGACGCTCGTCACCAAGCTCGACAGGCACCTGATCTTCCCGCTCCTCGAGTTCCGCCGCGGCCAGCTGGAGAACGAGGATGGCGTGTCCAAGGACGAGGCCAAGTCGAGGGAGCTGCTCAAGGCCACCTACGAGCTGCTGAGGAAGACCAACATGACCGACTACGTCGCCAACCTGTACTGCGACCTCGAGGGCCTGCAGGACCCACCAAAAGAGTACGCCGACAAGAGGCAAAAGGTCATCGAGACCCTGGAGAAGTTCGAGGACACCACAGGCAAGATCCAGGAGCTGCTGGGGAGGGAAGACGTCGTCACAAACCTGCGGAGCGACAAGGTTGCCAACTTGGAGTTCCTCAAGAAGGAGCACGATGTACGTCTTGCATGGCTTCTCTCCTCTTTGCACGTTTCGGGGCTGGCTGCATCACGGACAGGTGGACGGACAGGCCAGGGTCTCAGACACGACGCAAGTGACGCCATGCCAGGCACGAGGTTCCCCCACCATCGTGGTGTTGCGTCACTGGCGTCACTGTCCTGCCCCCTACCCGTGCTGAGCCCAGGCCGACATGCTCTATTCTACACGAGCGACGCGAGTGCTGACAGGATAACGAAAAACAGGTGACGATCGAGATGGTCAACGCCCTTTACGACTTCGGCAACTTCAAGTACAGCTGCGGCGACTACGGCGGGTCCGCCGACCTCCTCTACCAGTTCCGTGTCCTCTCCACCGACAACGACAAGGTGTCGGCCGCCACATGGGGCAAGCTGGCCTCGGAGATCCTGTCCACCAGCTGGGACTCGGCCCTCGAGGAGCTGATGAAGGTCAAGGAGAACATCGACACCAAGCTCTTCAACAACCCCCTCGCCCAGCTGCAGCAGCGCACGTGGCTCATCCACTGGGCCCTGTTCCCCCTCTTCAACAGCGACACCGCCCGCGACCCCCTCCTCGACCTCTTCTTCTCCCCCGCCTACATCAACACCATCCAGACCTCGTGCCCCTGGGTACTGCGCTACCTGGTCGCCGCCGTTATCACCGGCCGCGGCCGCTCCCGCAACTCGGGCGTGCAGCAGAAGCAGCTCAAGGACATCGTGCGCATCGTGCGCCAGGAGGCCTACGAGTACACCGACCCCCTGACCGAGTTCGTGCGCGCCCTGTTCATCGACTTCGACTTTGAGGACGCCCAGCGGCAGCTGGGCCGCGCCGAGGAGGTGCTGCGGGCCGACTTCTTCCTGGCCGGCGGCGTGGACGGGTTCGTGGACAACGCGAGGCACCTGATCTTTGAGAGCTACTGCAAGATCCACGCGCGCATCGACATCAAGGGCCTGAGCAAGACGCTGGGCCTGGACAACGAGGCGGGCGAGAAGTGGATCGTCAACCTGATCCGCGACACGCGGCTGGACGCCAAGATCGACTCGAGCGAGGGCACCGTGGTCATGAACCACCCGCCCAGCAGCGTCTACCAGCAGGTCATCGAGAGGACCAAGGGCGGTTTCTTCAGGACACAAGTCCTCAGCGCGGCGGTGGCGAAGTCGTAAGAGACAGAATGAGGAGAGGAAGGACTGACTGACTCATCGAGGGCGTGGAGACGACGACGAGGGGGGAGGAGACTCAAGAGCATGGCGGCGGGATGATGGATGGCATGACCAAGCTTTTTGACATTGGTAAGGTTGGAGCAGCTTTTTGTGCGTTGTATTCCGAGGTACGGGGCAAAAGGCAGGCGTTTTTGGGGAAGGGTTGGCCTCCCCCTTTTGGGAGTTCCGAAGAGAGGCCGCGATATTGTCGACATGAATAGACAAAATACCTTTTCAGCATTCCTGAGGCCCGGGCCCCGCCGAGCAGTCCCTTACTTAATCCGCACTATTATGCGCCAGACACCAGCACAGCATTGATGACTACATGTCCCATATCGAGCGTCTACGAGTTGAGCAAACCAGCTAAAAAGGTGCCTCGAAGGCAGGCGGTCGATGCCATAATTTCTGGAAATTCCCCGCCCTGCCTGCCCTGTTAATGACCGACCGACAGACAGACAGACATTCTTACGGAGCTCAGGCTTGGTCGGTTTGCACACAGTCGTCTAGGACCGACCACCTGCGGATCCGTCCAAGGGCCATGGGGCGAGGGGTCTACAGTGGCTGTTGAAGGACGGGCAGGATCCGCATGGTCGAACAAGTCGATGCATACATTGCGAGCGGAAAAGGCAGTTAGACAGATCGAAGCAGGACAATAATACTGAACAAAGCCACCTTGAGAATGTTACAAGGACTACAACTCCATCTACTTCTTTCTACTTGTAAACTCGCCTTCCCCAGAACCTCACCTCACACCTGCTCCGCAAGGTTCCTCATCGCCCCCCAGCAACAGGCACAAACGAGTCCATCTTCCGGTCCTCTCCCTCCACTCCCTCCTCCTCCCCTTCAACCTCACCATACCATACCCCCCCCCCACCCCCAGGCGTCTCAACAACAATCCTATCCCCAGCGCAAACGCACACACTCCCCTTGCCACCAATACTAATCTTCGCCCCGTCACCCCTCCGGACCCACGTATTCCTCCCCCTCCCGCCCTCCCCGCCGCCCGCCATCCCATACGGCGCAAAGCCGCCGCGCCTCTCGGAAAGAATACTCACGGCCATGTGGGATACCCGGAACCCGATCTCGCGAACAACGCCCTCGCCGCCCCTGAACCTGCCGCCCCCGCCGGTCCCCCGGCGGAGGCAGAACCGGTGCAGCACGACGGGGTACCGCCGCTCCAGGGCCTCGGGGTCCGTGATGCGCGTGTTGGTCATGTGCGTGTGCACGCCGCTGGTCCCGTGCCAGGTCGGGCCGGCGCCGGAGCCGCCTGCGATGGTCTCGTAGTACCCAAACTCAAACCCTTTCCCTTTCCCACCTTGCGGGTCGAGCCCAAAGGTGAGGTTGTTCATGCACCCCTGGCTGGCGGCACACGCGCCCAGCGCTTTCAGGATGACGCGGCCCAGAAGATGATTTCTTGTCCTTGGGCGTCGAAGACGGGCGTGATGATTGTCAGGTCTGGGAGGTGTGTGCGCCGCCGTATTCTAAGCGCGTTCGTCGGGTTAGCTTCCATCGTATACACTATTGCGTTGCCGTTTCAAATATGAAAATACGCCGTAGCAGAGCCCTTTTGGCTGCACTATCATCTATGTGGTCACCTTATATAGGAGGCCCCTCTGTGGAATGAATTTTTCTAGGAGAGCGTCACACAGGTGGGTGTCCCATAGGAGAGCGTTCCACGGGAGGGCGTCCCACAAGATGCCATCCTATCAGAAGGCATCTCATGGGAGAATATCCCAGAGGAGAATTCCCGCACAAGGCTCTCCGTAAGAAATTGCCCAATAGGAATCTTCCTATAGGAAGTTGATAAGGGAAAATACTGTGGCCGCGCAGCTAACACCAAAACAAAGCCCGTGCTTGGCACCTGGGCAGCACCGGGGAAATGTATGAAATCGCAATGACTTACCAGGAGAGTTAGACAGGATAACATCCCCATCGCTCAACCGTCCAGCCCACTCCCTAATCTGCGACTTGACAGCAAAAGCCATACTCCCAATCATGGCGGGGACGTGCGGCGCGTTGGCAACAAGCGACCCGTCAGGCGTGAAGATGGCACAGCTAAAGTCCAGCCGCTCCTTGATGTTGGCGCTGACGCTCACGTTCTGCAGGACCCGCCCCATCTGCTCGGCCACGCCCATGAAGCGGTGGCGGAGAACCGACAAGGCCACGGGGTCGAGGACGGTGGTGCTGATGTTGTGGGACTTGGGCGGGCTGACGTCTATGACGAGCTTGTCGCCTGTGATCTGCGCGGTTGAACCGGGGCTTATTAGGAGGGTTTGGGTGTTGTCTACGACGATTGCTGGGCCTTGGATGAGCGTGCTGGGTGTTATTGAGGGGAAGAGGTATACGGGTGTGTTGGCCCAGCCGAGGGAGGTGTGAAGTAGACCTGCTTTATTGATGACGGTTCTGGTGCTGCGACAGGTTTGGCCGACGGGGCCGGCTCCGTCGTGGGCGCTGTTGATGGTATTTTTGGTCCATGGGGAGATACCTGACGGCCAACAACTCGAACACGAATGGTATCCACGAATAATTTCCGGTTAACAGGAGTGAACCCGAATTGCTGGTGGTGCGCGTCAATGAATGCCTTGCCGGCATCAAGGCCATCCCCTAGGGCCATCATGATAGCCGTTTCGCTGCCATCATACCTCATGTTGAGGAACCGGTGTGCGTCGACAGTATTGAAGGTTCTTATCGAAGAATGATCCTGTAACTCCTCGCTGAGGCTGTCGAGCTCGCCGAGAATACCTGGTATATTCTGAGGATCATAGGTCTTCGCACACGGCCGCTCTTCCTCGTGGACGACACCCGCGAGACCTATGCCGTATGCTGACAGTATTGATGAGTATTTGTGGATGACAACCCGCCGGCTTCATAGGGTCTCTGCGGTGGCGCAGGCGTGCTGCCCTCCAGCGCCTCCGAACGATGCGAGCTGGTGGTCTGCTGTGTGATGACCGCGGGCTTCGGTCAGGCTGCGGATGGGGCCGCACATGGCTGAGTTGGCGACTTGAAGAAAGCTAGAAACTGAAGGTTAGTATTGGGAAAGAAAGATAGGAAGAAGAAGGCAAGAGACATACCCATCAGCTACCTCAGCCCAGCTCAATGACCTGCCTGTGTCTCGATGGATGGTCTCAGTCAATTCCTCAAACATCTTGACCACGATGTCTCGGTCCAGAGGCTCGTCCTCGTTTGGCCCAAAGATGGACGGGAAGTGTTCCGGTAGTAGCCTTCCCAGGGCTAAATTCGCATCCGTGACGGTGAGCGGGCCTCCTTTCCTGTAACACGGCCGCCGCAGGCCCAGGATGTGATGAAGCACTATCCGGGCCAACAGACATGAGGTTGTCCCGCCATGCCAGAATGCTTCCGCCGCCCGCTGCAATAGTGTTCACATTGAGCTGCGGGACGTGGATACTAATCCCAGCAGTCGTCGTCTCAAAGATATGATCGAACTTCCCATCATACCGGCTGACATCAGTGCTTGTCCCACCCATATCAAACCCAATAGTAGGAACGTTATCGACCTCATCATAACACGTCTGCGAGTACCCCACCACGCCCCCAGCAGGCCCAGAGAGTATCGAGTGCAGCCCCCTCAGCGTCGAAGCCGGCACCAGGCCGCCGTCCGACTGCATGAACTCGAGCCTGGCGCCGGGATCATCGAGGTCTGGGAAGCTGGCCGAGAACTGGCTGAGGTACTGCTTGATCGTCGGCGTGAGGTAGGCGTCGACGACGGCCGAGTTGCCCCTCAGCACCAGCTTCGGCCGCTGCGAGACCCGGTGCGACAGCGTGATGTGCTCGAAGCCGACCTCGCGGGCGAGTTCTGCGATCTGCAGCTCGTGGCGGGGGAATATGTACGCGTGCATCAGACACACGGCGATAGACCTGAAGCCCCTCGTCGTATATCCCGCGGAGCTAGTCGCGCGCCTTCTGGGCGTCAAGGTGCTCCACGACCTGCACCGCCTCGCCTGATGTCCCGACGACGATCTCGAGCGGCTCAGGGTACTCCAGCTCCATCGTCCGCAGGTCCGAGTCGGCACAGGACTGGAGGACGACTCTTTCGTCGACCTCGAAGACATCGGAGTACAGCGGGGCCGGCCGCCTGATGGCGAGGTCGAACATGTACGGCCGGGACTGGTTGCCTATCTGCAGCACGTCCTTGAAGCCGCGGGTGACGAGGAAGGCTGTCCGCTCGCCCTTGCGCTCGAGTAGTGCGTTCGTGGCCACGGTCGTTCCCATGCGGATCCATTCTGCGTCGCTCAGTTAGCAGGCGTGCCCGTGATATTTTGCTGCTGTTGTGGGATTTTACAAGAGATCGGATATTCGCAATCAAGAAAATGGAGGGTACACCCAAGCCCCAAGGGATAACCTCCTATAGTATGACCTCCTATGTGGGATATGCCTACCTAGGTATGAGATAACTGGTCTGGTGCTAACCCGAGCACTTTGATCTCCGAGTTACCTGCCTAGTATGGGTGTACCCTCCGTTTTTGCAGGTGCGAATATCCGATCTCTTTCACAATACTCACCAACATCTTTGAGATCCAGCTTGGCTCCTCGGGGGATTGCCCTGCCATAGTATCTCTCCAACACCAACCTGATAGCTTCGGTGGGCGCATCTGGGTAGTTGCGCGGGTCTACAGAGAGGATCTTGATGACGATGTCTTCCTGGCCCGTGATAATGGCTACACAATCTGTGAATGTGCCCCCGCGGTCTGTGAGGGGAGTTCAGAACACGCCCTCATCTACATCACCCAATGGACTGAGACATTACCTATAGATATCCGGATAGGTCGTTCAACTGTTGGGCCAGCCATTTGAGATACTCGTTGCTTTGGCAGAAAATTGATTATTCTTCAGTCCTCATATGCATCAGAGCATGCTGGGCTTCATCTTTTCTATGTATCACCCGGCCTACTCTGCATGATATCCGGCATGCAGCGTATCCGACCACCGATATCGTTAGATCGACCTGACTGGCTGGAATTACCACGCCTGGGAGCACCACCCGGGCATCAGTACGGCTGTCTGTGGAGACTTTGGGAACATCGAAACAGCACTTTGAGACGCGTCTAGGCCTCGCAGACTGCCAAAGTGACTAAGGGGCAATCCCGAGGCATGGTACACTCTATGATGGGTTGGACCTCATTAGCGCGTGCACTTGTCTGCTGCTAACGCGAGGTCAAGATGTGGAGGAGGTGGAGGCGGAGGTCAGCCCCTGTCGGTGGAGGTGGCGGTGGAGGTGACAGGACAGGACAGGGGTCGCAAAGGAGTCTGCCCGTCGAGTCGGCAACGTCTCCATGCGTCGACAGTCGCCGTAAAGAAGGGCGAAACTGGTACTGTACGGCTGATGTCTTCCCGGGTCTGGAGCTCCGCCGACACGGATGTTTAATTCGTCGAACAGCATGAACAAAATGGAGCGAACCAGTGGGACCTAGGCAGGAATCGGGATATCAACGCTCACAACCTCTCTACCTCCCACCACATTATCCTTTTCGTTTGTCAAGTTTCTGCTACTTTGTGATAATTTACGCGCAGAATCAGCATCGCCTAATCCAACCATTTTCTTGCACTTGACCACCTAACACGCTATGGGTTCCGTCGACCACTTCCCAGACATGGTAACTGCCAAGCCTGAGTATCAAGTCCTGGAAAAGCCTAGTCGGAGCGGAAGAAAGCTCCGCATTATCTGCCTAGGCGCAGGCGCCAGTGCGTTGAACCTGGCTCACGAGGTCGACACAAGCCCTCTGAACCTGGAGCTGGTATGCTATGAGAAGAACCCTTCCATTGGCGGCACCTGGTACGAGAACAAGTATCCAGGGTGTGGCTGCGACATACCTTCAGTGAACTACCAATTTTCATGGGCACCATCCAGTGAATGGACATCGTTGTAAGCCCCCAAGCCCGAATTTCCTTTGTTTGCCTCGAAATTGTAAAGTCGAGGAAGACTAAATTCGTCGTCTCTTGCAGCTACTCAGGCGCGCCAGAGATCCTTCAGTATTTCAAGGACGTGGCAGAGAAATATGACTTAAACAAGTACATCCGACTTAACCACAGAGTGGTGGGCGCCTATTGGAGAGAAGACGAACAGATGTGGCATGTCAAGATCCAGAAAGGCGATGACCCTGACAACATCATCGAAGACACAGCCAACGTCTTTGTCAATGCCAGTGGAGTTCTCAAGTAAGTGGACCAGCTTGCCTATGGATTCTATTGGCGGGCATCATGATCACATTCTGACTAGCTTCTCAGCAAATGGAAGTGGCCGGCAATTAAAGGCAGAGAGACTTTCAAGGGGTCCATGGTCCACAGTGCAAACTGGGATGACAGCGTCCAGCTCGAGGGCAAGCGCGTTGCAGTAATCGGTTCTGGATCTTCAGCTGTGCAGATCGTTCCAAACATCCAACCTGGTCAGTTTGAGACCATCGTTCCACAACCATTATTACAATCACTAACAAGGAGACTATAAGAAATAAGGGATGATATTCAAAGTACTATAGACCTATTAAGAAGGGAGGAATAGGAGATATTTATCTTCCTTTCCTCAGCTAGAATTCAGCCTCCTTCTTATAGCTATAACTTTATAGTAACTAAGAGACAGCTAACTTAACTTATAAATATAAGTAAAGAGAGGCTATATAGGTTCTCTTAGAATAGTTCTAAAATAGTATATTTTTATAACCTCTTAAAAGTTAAATAAATATAAAATATAGTTTCTTAGTATAAAAATAGGGTATTTTACTTTATAAATAAGTTAAATAGGTTAATTATTAAATATTTTATTAAGAAAAATCTTAAAAAAGGGAAAAAACTTAATATTATAAGGATTATTAGATATAAACTAATATAATAAGTTAATTATATAGAGGATTTAACCTATAAGTAAAATAAAAAAAATAAAAAAAATATAAAAATTATATTATAATATAACTTAAATTTAAATCTTCTAATATATAAATACTAATATTATATTTTATAATTAATTTATATAGGTTTTATATATTATTATATTATTTTATATAATAAATATATTTTATATAATTATTATAAATATTAAATTTATATTATTAGCTATTATATTATATATATTATAAATTTATATTATATATATAATTTAGTCCTTTTATAAAAATAAAATAAATATATATATATATAAATATACTAATTATAAAAATATATTATATATATATAAAAAACTTATATAAATAGATCTTTATATCTAATATTTTTTAAAGTATTTTAATACTATTTAATATACTTTTTAAAATATAAATTATATATTATTAAATTTAAAAAAAATTTTACTTTTTAATAATATTATTTAATAATTAAAAACCTTAAATTATATAAAGTATTTATAATATTTAAGGAAAAAATAATTTATTTATAAAGAATAAAATTAAAATTTAATATTTATATAAGTAAATTTATTATTTTTAAAAAAAAACTTTTTTTTATAAAATATATATTATAAATATATTATATTATTTATATTATTTTATAATATTTTAATATTTATTATTTTAATATTTATTTAAAAATATTTTATTTATATATTTTTATATAAATTATATTTTTTTTTAATTAACTTAAAATCTTACTTATTTATAAACTTTATTAATTAGTTTATTAGATTATTTTTTATATTTATTTTAATTATTTTTACTAAATTTTTTTTTATTATATACTTATTAAAGTAATATATAATATTTATATATTTAGTATATTTATAAAATATTTAATTTTTAATTAATTTTAAAATAATATTATTATTTTTATATATTTTAAAAATAAATATATTATAATTTATATTTAGATTATTATTAAAGTATTTTAATAAATTATAAAGATATATATTTTTTTTAATAGCTTTTTTTAAAATTATATATTTAACTTTATAAGTACTTAATATAAATATTTTTTATTATTAGAAAAACTAACTAATAAGGTTAAATATTTCTTTATTTCTTATAAATAAAGAAAATATATAACTAAAAATAGATTTTTTATTATTTATATTATTATTTTAACTAAAATTATAATACTCTAATAAATATAAAGTATTTTTTTCTAAGTATTAGAATTTTTTAAATATATTAAAGAATTTTAATAAATATTTTTATAATTTATTTAGCTTTTTAAAATATTTTAAGTTAAAATTAAATATATATTTAATTAATTTAAATATTAAATAATATATATTTAATTTAATTTTTAAACTAATATATAATAATAACCCTATTTATTATTAAAAGAATTTTATTTTTTTTTAAAAACTTAATTATTATTTCTTTCTAATATTCTTTTAAGAGTATATAATATTAATTTTA
This sequence comes from Diaporthe ampelina, assembly GCA_023522825.1. Classification (NCBI taxonomy): domain Eukaryota; kingdom Fungi; phylum Ascomycota; class Sordariomycetes; order Diaporthales; family Diaporthaceae; genus Diaporthe; species Diaporthe ampelina. The sequence continues at coordinate 158,689 of JAMFTM010000099.1, read as the reverse complement.
ATTTAATTTTTATATTATTTATAATATTATTTTAAAAAATTTTAAATTTCTTTAATATTTTAATAATATATTTATTTTAATTTATTATTATAAACTTTTTATCTTTATTTATTTTAATATTATTTTTTAAAAAACTATTTAATTTTCTTTAAAAATTAAAATTTATATTTTTAAATATTATTTTAATTATATTAATTATATAGTTCTTATTAAAACTTAATATTATTATATTATTTATATAATATATAAAGATAATTTATAAATTTTTATTTATAAATATTTCTTTATTATAGAAGTAAATTTTAAATTTAATTTTTATTAATATATTAGTTAAATATTTATATTATAATAATAAAATTTATTTTAAATTATATATAATCTTTTTTAATAAAGTAATTTTTTTTTTATATCTTTTATTATTATATATAAGATTAGAAAGTTTAATATATATTTTATAATTTATATTAAAATATAAAAATATATTTTTAATATTATAACTATATATATATTACTTATTATTTATTATTATTATTAATAATATATTATAAGTTTTTAACTTATAAATAGTAGAAAAAGTTTCTAAAAAGTTTATTTTAAAATATTATTTATATTTATAAATAACTTATTTAGCTTTATAATAAATAGTCTTTTTTTTATTAACTATTTAATTATTTTTTATTATATTAGAGTTATTTATATATTTTTTTTTAAGATTTACTTTTTTAATAAAATAATTTTACTTTTAAGTAATATAATTATTATATAAGATTCTTATTTTTTTAGATTATTTTTCTTATTACTTATAAAGTTTATTTAAAGTAGTTTCTTTAAAGAATTTAATATTTCTTATATATTTAAAGGTTTAATTATAATACTAATTATTATTATAATAAAAAAATTATTAAAAGAATTTATTATAATATTTATATAAATATTTTTAATAAAATATATTTTTTTAAATTTTTTAACTATTATTTTATCTTTTATAAGTATTTCTTCTCTTATAGAAATATTATTATTATTATTATTAGTCTTTATAAGTACTTTTTCCCTAATAAACTTATTATTTTTATTATTATTATTTTTAAAAAAATTAAATTTATTTAAGAATTTTCCTTTTAAAATTTATATATTTTATATTAATATAGATTTATTATTTTTTAAATCTTAAACTCTATATATAATAGTTTTAAGTATATAACTTATTAAAAGACCTTATTTATTTTAAACTTCTAACTTAGTTTTATATTTATTATTATTAAAATATATTATAAATTTTTAAATCTTTATATTAGAAATATTAGAAATTTTATTATTTTTTACTTTATAAGAGTTAATATACTCTAATAAAGTATATAATATTATATTATATAAATATATAATAATTTAAAATATTTTTTTTTATAATATATAAGGTAAATTAGAGACTATTATTAAGTTTTTAATCTTATTTATTATAATAAGATTTATTTTCTTTATAATTTTATTAGATTCTTTTATATATATTAATATAATATAATAATATATATTATATTTTTTTAGTATAAATTAAAATTTTTTATTAATATATTTAGTTTTATTATTAAAAAAAAATTTCTTTATATTATTTTTATTATTATTTTTTTTTTATTTTTAAAGTTTTTAAAAATTTCTAAAATTTTATTTTTATTTTTTAATAAATACCTATATAAATATTTAGTTTTTTTATTAAAAAATAAAATATAATATTTATATTTATTATATATAAATATAAATAAATTATTTATATTATTATATATTTTTTTAAGAAATTTATATTTTTTATTATTTAAACTCTTTTTATTTTATTTAATTATATATTTAAATTATAAATAAATATAATATTTAAAGCTTTTAAGAATTTTTATAAATATATTAACTTTTATTTTATTATTTTTTAATATTTTTATAAATAATATAAAGCTTATATAACTTAAATAATAATATTATAATTAAATATTCTTTAATATAATTATTATTTTTTTTTTTTAAAAAAATATATATTTATTTTTTATTTTTAATATTATTTATTATATTTATTTTAATATAATATAAGCTATTTTTTATATAACTAATAGTTATTTATTTATTTATTTTTATAAAATATAATTTAATAATATTTTTTTTTAATTTAACTTAAATAATATATTTTATAATATTATAATCTAATATATTAAAGTTAAAAAAAAATATAATAAATATTTAAAATTTTTAAATTATAATTATTATTAAAAAATAATATATTACTTTTTTTAATATATTTAATATTTAAAATACTTATTTTATTTTATTTAATTTTTTTATTTATAAAATATAAAATATTAAATAACTTTTTATTATAAAAACTAATTATATTTACTCTATTATTTAAAATAAATTTTATAAAAGTAATTTTTCTTCTTATATAATTTTATTTTTTTATATTAGTTATTATATTTATATAAAATATATAAATAATATTTATTTTTTTTTTAAAACTTAATAAATTAATTTTATTTAAATTTTTAGTTATTTTACTTATATTTATATTTTCTAAAGAGAATATATTAGAATTTTAAATAATATTAATTTTTTTAAAATTTTTAAATTTTAACTTCTTAACTTTTAATTTATTAAAATTATTTTTTTTTACCTTTTTAAGTTTAATTACTATAAAGAGTAATTTATTAATCTTCTTTTTTTAACTTAACTTATTAAAATTTAGTTTAAATATATAAGAATTTTTTCTCTTTTTTTTTTTTATTTTCTAAACTTTTAAAACCTTATTTAGATAAAAAAAATAATAATTTTTCTTTATATATTCTTTTAAATAATAATAAGAGTATTATTTTATATTTAAAAAATATTTTTTTTTTAATTTTTTCTATTAAATAATAAAGTTTTTATTAAAAACTTTTTTTTTTTTTTAAATTTATTTATTAAATTAATAAATAAAATATTAATTATATAATTATTAAAATTTCTTTTTAAACTTTAAATAATATTTTAAATAAATTCCTTATAATCTTTATTTAAAAAATTTAAAATCTAAATAATAATTACCTATTTAAAAAGGTTTATATTATTTATTTTAAGATTTTTAATAAATTATTTAACCTTATATAAATATTTTTTTATAAAATTAAAATTATTTAAAAAAATATATTAAATTTTTTTTAAAATTAAATATTTTATAATAAAACTATTAAATTTATATAAGTTTTTTAAAATATTTTAAAACTTTAAGGCTATTATTTTATATTATATATATATAAAAAACTTTTTCTTATATATTAGATATATTAAAATATTAATTTTATTATTTTTTATAAAAAAAAGATTTTCTAATTTTTTATTATTTCTAATTACCTTCTCTTTTATAAAATAAATTATAACTTTAATACTCTAAAATAAATAGTTTTTTATCTTAAAAAGTTAAAAAATACTAAACTTATTATAAAAAGTTATATTAAATTTTATAAAAATTTTTAAAATTTAAAGAAATTCTTATTTATTTAAAAAAAAAGCTTATATATTAAGCTAAAAACTTTATATATAAAATATTAAAAAAATCTTTCTTTATTAAACTTAATATATTTAATAACTTTTTTAATATTTTTATTAAAAAGAATATTTTTTTTAATTTATAATTAAAATTTAAAGTATTTTTAAAAGTTTTTTATTATTTTATTTAAAAAAATAAAATAATAAAGTAGAATTTTTTTTAAAAAAATAAAATCTTAAAAAAATAAAAAGTAATTTAATTAAATAACTTTCTTTAAGAATTTTTAATAAATATTTCTTAATATAAGGTTTTTTTAATTTTATTTTTAATTTTATAAATATTATTTAAATAAATAAATTAGATTTTATATAATAATTTTTTATAAATAAAATTATAAAAATATTTAAAAATAGTAATTAAATATTTTAAAAAATTTAATATATTTTTAAGTAAAATTTTAAATTATTATAATATATAGAAAAATTAAGAAAGAATTAAAAATTTAAATAGTATTTTTATTAGAATATTTAATTAAGAATTTATATAAAGAAAATTTAAAGAAATATAAAAGATAAGTAGATTTTTTAAGGAAATTTAAAGAATTTTTATTAAAAGAAAAGAATTTAAAAGTTTTTTAAAATAAATTATATAAATTATAAGAAATAATATTAAAAAGAAAAATTTAAATAATTAAAAAATATATAATTAGAAAATATTTATTAAAATAATTTAAATAATATAAATTTTATATAAATAAATTATATTTTAATAAAATAATTAAAAAATATTTAAAATTAATAAAAATATAAGTAAATAAATATAATTAAGAATATTATTAATTTTTATTTTAAAAAGATAAAATTAATATAATTTAATTAAAAAGTTAGTTTAAAGAATTTAATTTAATTAAATATAATAATAATAAGATTTAATTTAATTAAATATAACTTTTATTTACTTATTTTAAAAAGGAAAGTAATTTTAATTAGTTATAATAAAAGAGTATAATTAAAGAAAGTTAAGAAGAATAATTTTTATAATTTAATTAGTTAAATAATTAGATATTATAACTTATAAGAAATAAGGAATAATATTTAAAGTATTATAAATTTATTAAGAAGAAAGAAATAGGAGATATTTATTTTCTTTTTCTTAGCTAAAATTTAGCCTCTTTCTTATAGTTATAACTTTATAGTAACTAAGAGATAGTTAACTTAACTTATAAATATAGGTAAAGAGAGGCTATATAGGTTCTCTTAGAATAGCTCTAAAATAGTGTATTTTTATAGAGATGTGGTAGTTGTGGGAGAATTGAAATGCTTCATCCGCAGTGCCTCCTGGGTGACCGGCGGCTTCGGTCAGCGATTTGCCGGAAAGGGAGGAACCAATTTCAAGTGTGAGTCGATCACTCGAGCAAGCTGTCCTCTGGTCGCCCTAACATCCTCGGATCAAGATGACGAGAAGCAACGAGCGATTCTGCGGACAGATCCGATCAAATATCTGGCATACAGGAAAAAGATTGAGTCTGAGCTCAATAGTCGCTTCCGTTTCATACTGAACGGGTCGAAGGAGCAGCAGGAGGCCAGGGAGGTTCGTCTCAGTAGCATTCCGATTGCAAAATATCCACCTGCTGATTCCTCCATCTGTCACCCAGTTTGCCGAAAGAGACATGCGGACCAAGCTGGCAAGCAAGCCAGAAATCGCAGACCTGATTGTGCCCAAGGACTTTGCTGTGGGGTGTCGGAGGCCAACACCAGGAAATGGGTATCTCGAGGCACTGTGCAAGGAGAACGTCACAGTAGTGTCTTCGAGTATCGAGGAGATCACTCCCAAAGGTATCAGGTCCGCAGACGGTGTGGAGCATGAGGTCGACGTTATTATCTGCGCCACTGGCTTCGACGTCAGCTGGCGTCCACATTACCCCACGATTGGCCGTCATGGAATCAGCCTCAGTGACTACTGGAAAGAAGTTCCCAACACGTATCTGTCTATCACAGTGGCAAACTTTCCCAACTACATCAGTACGTCTCGCGACCCACCCGATCGTCGAGTTCTAGCTAACGAGATGACAGTCTTCAACGGTCCATTCGGTCCATACGGCCACGGAAGCTTCCTTCCCATCACAGAGACAGTCTCGCGATATGTCATGCAGATGCTGACCAAGATGTCCGAGGAGGAGATCTCCTCGTTTGCCCCCAGAGAGGAGGCCGTGGCAGACTTTGCCGAGCACCGCCGCAAGTTCCTCCCTCGCACTGCGTGGACATCACCATGTCGCTCTTGGTTCAAACAGGGGACTGTAGACGGCGAGCCGATGATGTGGCCCGGTTCGCGCATCCACTTCTTCCGGACTGTGGAGAGGGTTCGATGGGAAGATTTCGAATTGAAGTATACTACGTCCAACCGCTTTGGGTATTTTGGGAACGGTTTTGCCGCGTGTGAGACGGATGGGACAGACCTCACTTGGTATCTCGGGCTGCTGGATGGGAGCGATAGGCAGCCTGCGCTTCCGGACCATGATTTTGAGGATTTCTTGCTTAACACATGAGGCTTTATGATGCCCATATTTTTTCAAGCCAAATTAAGTTCAGAGCGATCAAAGAATGAAAAATCCTGCCTGCAACCTCAGAAGTAATTCCGCAAACTTCGCAAATTGAGAGGGCTGCAAGTGGGCCTGTCATGGCTCACTGGAGTCTAAAGAAAGTCAAAGAAGCCCAAAGATCTCTCGGCACAGTCTAACTAGCATGGAAGTAGAGAATTTGAAAGGGATATTCTTCCGGACCTGAAATTTTCCGCATGTGAATAGGGACTGTTTTGGAATCGAGCATATGGCACTTGTGGTGCAGAGTCATAAAAGCTTTGCTGAGGTTGATCATCGCAGATGTCGAAAGAATGTCTCATCCGAGTGAGGAAACGTCTTTGATTATGGAATCCAAAATGTGCTGGTTCAGAGTAACGCTCCGCCTTTGAACACCACTCTGAATGTGCGAAGACTAAATATGAGGAAAAGGAAATACGTGTACAGGTACCTGACAGCCTGGTGGTAAAGCATCCCAATGTGCCAGCTCAACTACAATAAACACAGCCATCTCTTATCACAGCATATATCGGAAATTTGGCTGCTCAAAGTCAGTCAAGTCGAGGAACTCAGTCCCCGCAGTGTTCTCCTCAGGCTGCTCAAGAGCTTTCTTGTCGCGGCGCCTATTCTCCAAGACATTGATGACACGGATGGCGACAATGATAAGAGCCGAGATTCCGTACATGACCGAAACCATCATCTTGCCATGGTAGTACGTCGGCTTCTCAGAGGACCGGAAAGTCTGAGGCCCGATCCAGTTGCCGGCAGCATACGCGAGAATCTGGACGCCATTGACAGTGGCCTTCTTGGTGTAGCCGAGTGTGTTGTTGGAGATCATGACCATGACCAGACACCAGGCGGAGCCGGCGGCGCCGATGAGGTAGTAGCCGACGAGCAGGGCGGCCGGGGCCGAGAGGGGAATTGCGATCATCATAATACCGCCTATCATCGGGATGAGGATGGCGATGAAGGCGAAGAGGGAGCGGTCCATGAACTTGTCGGATAGGTAGGTGAAGCCCAGCTTGCAGACGATGTCGACAAAGCCGGTGGGCATGTTGAGCAGCAGTGATAGCCGGTCGATAAACCCGAAAGAGTTGATGACGATGGAACCGAACGAGGTAATCCCGCCGTTCGGGATGTTCATGAGCAGTGAAAAAAGCATGTAGAGATAGGTGCGTGGGTCCCGGAAGGCCTCAAAGAACTGAGACCACTTCCACTTGCGGCTCCCAATACCCTGGAAGTTGACCCGGATGCGCTCGATGGCGATGAGTTTCTCGCGGCGGTTGAGGAAGCGTGCATTGATCTGGTTGTCCGGCATGTAAATCCAGCAGACAACACCGGTCAGGACGGTGGGGATTCCAAATACGAGATACAGGATCTTCCACGTGGCAATGCTGGCTTCCTTTACCCCAGCCAGGCCGTAGGCGATGGGGCCTACCACGAGCAGGGCGACGCCGTTGCAGCTGAGCCAGAAGCCCACGCGTTTCGCCTGTTCGCTGTTCTTGTACCAGGCTGAGGTGAGGATGATGAAAGCGGGCGTTACAGTGGCTTCGAGGGCACCGAGGAAGAAGCGAAGGGCCAAGAGGCTGGCGTAGTTGGTGGCAAATATGTGGAAGGTGAGCACAAGACCCCAGAGGACGATATTCGCGGATGTGTATTTCCCAAGGGGAAGACGACGTAGCAGATATGTGGTGGGGAACCTGCGGCCAAATATTGTTAGCTGTGGCTTTACGGTTGGAAATTGAGGCTGTGAGAACAATTCTAATGGAGATTCGGAGTGATGAGCGAGAAAACTAACTCCCATGCAATGTAACCAGCGTAGAAGATGCTCGAGACCCAACTGTACTGCTGGCTGCTGGGGTCCAGGCGGGTGTCCTCTCGAATGCCCATCAGGAACGAGTAGTTGAGTGATGTCTTGTCGGCGAACTGCAGGGCGTAGATCCAGCATAGCATAGGCATCAAAGCCCAGTCTATCTTCCGCAGTACACTCTGTTCTTCTTCGGGGGTGTACTCGATCTCCTCGCCGGCGATGAAGTGAAGGGCGGGGTCTGCGTCGGTGTTCTGTGGCTTGTCCTCGATGACACCTTCGTCGACGTCCGTTACTGTCCGGATAATATCTGCTCCGCCATACCCGTCCTGCATTCCATTTTTGCTCTGGTCTTTGGGGCCCATGACTGCTGTTGAGGGCCTGGGAAAGGATCAGTGGACAAGCAATGACGGTGAAGATGGCTGGCCCAATTTGCCTCCAGTCGAGACTCAGCAGCTTGAAGATGTACTCTGCGAGTCCCAGGCAGACTCAATAGAAAAACGAAAACTAAAGTTTGAGCTCTTAGACACGGAAGTATTTGTAAACATAAGTTTATTTACAATAAGAGGAGAGGATCGAGGCAGAGTAACGGGAATAGACAGGGCTCCTATACCACAATTCCGGTCAAACGAGTTAGAAAATTGTTGGGTTGAGGCCAAGAGATATGCTGTCTCCAGCCCCCAGAGTTAAAGGGAGGAGATCGTCTCTCACATCAAGTAGTCGGTGCAGTATAGGTATCTGCCAGGACACAGGAGACAATGGCCACATGGAGAAAGTGGAGGAGCTCTTATCAGGGCAGCAAGGCCAACCCAGTCCGCCCAGCAGTCTTAGTTCAACTACGGGCAAGCGGCCGAGGTGGAGCTCCACAGTGCAAGCCAGGCTCTCACTTCCTGATCAACACGGCAATTGCTCACGCGCAGCATCTTCACCCGACTCGGGATTCTATGAGGCCGACACATCCGCCCGGTTGCAGGTCACCAGCCAGGGTTAGTAGGGATCTTTGACGGCTTCTGGAAAACCGTGTCAGCTCTTCTGCTTTTTCACTAGTCACGTTCCATAACCAATGAAATACGTTGCCTCCAAACCATTCCGATTAACGTGGTGCTATACGATACAGTCGGGATAATTATCCCTCAAGTGGTATATTCGATCTCATCAGAGATCGAGAGACTTGAGTTCTAGTGTGTGAAAAACGAACCCATCTCTATTGGTAAACCGTACAATCCAGTGATTCTACAGACTGCAGTGAGAATTCCGAGTCCAACTTCCATTTTTCTAAGCCCAGTTGGAAAGTATCGTCTCGTCTTCCCTCAAGCCCGTGTACCTCACAGTGTCACGCCAGAGGATCTCACGCTTCTTAGGATCACGAGCCTCGGCAGATGGCTGCCGGAGCTCCTCGCCATCCAAATAAAGACCCTTGGGTCTCTCGCCAAGTGTTAAATTAGAATCGAACGCCGCTGCAATGATATCGCCGGAAGACTTCTTGGTGGTCCGGTTCGACCCATTGGGCCATAGCCACGTGAGGATAACCACGAGCCATGGCATAATGAAGGTCTAGAGTCCACGAATTTGCCAATTGCCTCGTCGAACGAGATGAGTAGGTGTGGAACCGGGATCAATTGCAAGAACGGATATGTTGCTCAGAACGGGTTCAGCATCGATGCGGCGTTGGAGATCAGCCCTGGGATGTTGATTAGGTCCTGAGTGCCGCATATTCAATAACAGGTTGCGAGAGAGAGGATGCGCTGGACTTACATCATCATGACTTGACACAATTTTGCTGCACCATAACGCCTGTAGCCGCCGCGGAAAGAGGGATCTTCCTCGGTAGTGCTCCATGTGCCTCTTGCAATAGGCTCAGTACTGTCGTGGAATATTGTCTGCCACTTCTCACCCAGATACTGGCCACCCGCATCATTTCGCTTGTCTTGTGGGCTAATTGAGTTCGAAGTCATCAGCCAGATCCATAAACTAGGAGGTTATGCCGCTCAAACCAACGGTGGAGAGGTAAGCAGGAAGATCAATGTGGAACTACTTACTCATGGGCAGAGCTAGTTATGACAACGACTCGGCCGACCTGGCGGTCCAGACTCTGCAAGAGAAGCATCGTCAAAAGCCAGTGACTGAGATACGCAGAAGCGAAAGTGGTATCAAATCCATCTTCTGTCCATGTCTGCTGCTCAAACTCGAGGTAGGCGGCGTTAAGAATGAGCGCACGGATCGGAGGGATCTCACCAGACGCTACACGTGCGTTGATGTCTGCCGCCACCTTGCGGACATCCTCCAGGCGAGTGAGGTCCAGCGACATCACGTCGTGAGGGTGTGGACGCACAGCACCAGCGATAGCACAGCGCAGTGATGGGGCGGATGCCGCATTTCGAACCACATAGAGCCCATTGAGATTGGCTAGGTCTGGTCGCGAGACGATCTTCTTGACCATCGCTACTCCAAGCCCGCCATTGGCTCCCGTCAGGAGGACAGTGCCTTTAGGAGCGACTTCTGGGTGAGCGGCCATTGTGATCGAATTCAGTTTGTTCCGAAAACAAGTGAATATTAAGCAAATGTTTCGTAAGCAACACTGGCAAAGGGTTTGAGCGAGATGATTCGGCAGAACGCCAAAGTTTGACGCAGGGGCTGATTTGAGATATCTTGGGGAGAGAACCTCTTGTGTCTTGCTCTTGATGTCGATCCCGGATCACTGGTCTACTATGAATTGTGCGGCTGCGATTCCCAGCTTCCCAAACATGCGGTCGATAGAAGATTCGACTGGATGCCGCCACGATATATATAGTGAGTGGATTACCATGAACTACGAAGCGATGAATAACTCGTAGTGACGTGGAGAAAGTTCTTATCATCGCCATGGTGAATGGCTGAGAGGGAGTCCCATAAGTCACCAACAATAACAGCATTCAAACGCCGCAGTGGGGCCCCCACAGCACAGCCCCGCCCAACTTTCTATTGTCCGGCGGCACATTGACTCAATGCCCACGCCATTCGTGTCAGTCTTCGAAGTGTACCGCAGCCATGCGTGAGGCTTATAATGGTTCCCGACTCTCACATTAATGTTGGAAACGTAGCTGTTGGTGCCTCGGCATGTGCGGACGTGAATGTATGTCTTCCGAGGTCTGGCATGCGTTCTCAAGAGAATCTATGACAACAGACATCAAGGAATGACCCTACTCTATTTCATTAAAACGCTGTCTAAATGGCGCTAATCTCATTAACAATGCTCTCCAATCTGTTCTATCTGAGGCCGAAATCTTGAACCTCCAGAAATTGCCTTATATTCTCCCTCCCCTCCTGCTGTTCATACGACGCGAGACGAGCCATGTGCTGACTCCAAGGCTCCCGCCCACTTTTCTGGTGGTTGTCATAGAAGCTGCCCAGCGCCTCATCGTAAGAGGCAATGAGGCTCTTGTGATCTTTCGCATTCCACCGCTCCCTATGCAGCACTTCCTCCATGGGCAGTCGGGGCTTGATGCCCGAAACCTCCGACTGGTCAGCCTTGCCGATGGACATGCCGACAAGCGCAAGTGTCTGAGGCGGGAGACCGAGCAGCTCTGCCATCTGTTGGGCATTGTTGCGGATAGCCCCGACGTAGCAATAGCCCAGCCCGAGAGATTCCACGGCAATTGCCACGCTCTGTGCAGCAAGAGCAGCGTCCACTGTGGCCATGATGAATGGATCCATCTGCTGGAGTGCCGCCCCTGACTGTTCGTGCTGTGTGCAGATGTTGTTCAGGCGGTTCAGGTCCGCGCAGAATATGAGAAACAATGGTGCCTGGCGGATGAAGTCTTGATCTCCTGCAAGTTTCGCTACTGCGCTCTTATGTGCAGGATCCTCGATGGCGATGGCGCTCCATGTCTGCAACATGGAGGAAGTAGAGGCGCTTTGGCCCGCTGCAATTAGGGTCTCGAGTGTGCCGGGTTGGAGGGCGTCGGGTAGAAATTTCCGGACTGATTTGTGCTGCAGGAGCAGTTCGATGACTGATGTCGTGGGGATCGCAACGCCAGGTGGACTACTACCGCCATAACGTTGTGTGAGAAGGGTTGATATTTGGCTCATGCTGTCCAATTGGAATGTCGGGGGAAGTGATGCTGTGGCCTATTGGAACGGTTTGACGCTTAGTAAAACTGAGAGTATTGATGTCAATGATGAGACTCTATTATTGCAAGTTATCCCACGACTCGGTATCGCATTCGGAGTCCGAGACCTTAATTATCATAGACCTTATAAGGATGAGCTCAATTATCGTGATTATTAATGGTCCACTACGAAGCGCTGCTTCAATAACAAAAATGTTGATTATTCAGCAGCTCCACACAGACGGATCGAAATCATGGCACTAGTTGATCGCGTCACCTTCCTTCGTAATGTCAGTCCCGCGGAGTGGACCCTTTTCCGATGGACCAAAGACTGTACCCCTTGAGATATCGTCACTCGCGCTTACTACATGACAAGAATGGAAACAATCCTCCATGTATTTCACTCCAACTCATGAGTTGACGATCTGGGGAACAGGCCAAAAGTGAGCCTTTGCGGCATCGTCTAGAGTTTCTTGAGTTGGGAACTCTCAAGTTCCGCCCTTGTCTCCCCCATGGCCCATTGCTCCATTCTGATCACTGAAGCTACACTCTATTGCTTCCACTGCTGCTGCTTTATGCCGAGGCTGCGGGAGGCGCGCCAGTGTGGACATTGCTCCGTCGTACCCTGCGCCTCAGACGCCAGGTATAGAAGCCCAACACGGCCAGCAGGGTCAGCACGAAGGCCGATCCTCCCCCAATACCGAGAAGTGCCCCAGATGGGAACTTTACCATACCCATAGGCTGGTCCGTCTCTGAGTCACGCTCTCCAAGTCCAGATGGGCTGGTGGTTGAGAATAGTGCGTGGACAGCGGAAGCAATTCTAGGTGGCATGGCTGCTTAAGTGGTGAGTGCTGTAGCAGAAGGTGATTTGGATGATCTTTCGGCCCTGGAGGTACCTAAGTTTTCAGTTTAGCAACATGCCTCCCGCTGGCTACTGACACCTGCTATCACGAGCTTCTGATGTTCGACTTACAGACAACCGGGACTATTTGGGAAGCCCGGATGGCTGACTTATATCAGCTTCGAGATAACAGCGTGGTATATGGGTCGATGATAAGAACAGCCTGACAGTCCGCCTTTAGGATATCTGATTCGGTTTAGCAGTCGTTGGGTTGGGACTGACGACGGCTTCTGCAGAGCCGGACAACTTGCAGCCTAGGTCACCGTAATATGATCTAGAAAGAGAGTGCCTGCGTTGCGACCGCAAACCAAAGGGACCAAATGCGAAGGCGATGGCTCGGCATCAGTCAATAAGTAGTTTTGTCCCCATGGCATATGACTGGATGATCGAATGAATCATTGATGCCAACATCAAAGTTTGCTTTGACACAGATCAAGAAGTGACAGTACAACAGGCGATCATCTATTGCATCTCGCGTTTCATCTGCGTCTTCGGATGCGTCCTCTGGACTAACATGGATTTCTGCTAAGGACATGTCCGCTTGTGTTACAAGTTGGAAAAGAAGGGGCAATCAGACTCGTCATCCACGAACGGCCTCCTATTTGCCATGACTGTGTGCCTCACTTTGGAGCCATCAAACAGCCAGATATACGCCACTGATATCACAAACATCCTTACTAGAACACCGGATTTTCAAAACGCTACAGGTGTTACAAACCAGTTCCTGTTGTCTTTAGTGCGCCTAACTCTGGTTCATCGCCGTAAAGGAAATTATTCCTCATGGGGTTGTCTATTTGGAGGTTGTCATCTATGAAGCTGCGGGGAATAGATGTTGTGATCGCGTGACGGACACAACTGTAAAGCTCATAGGAGCTTATTCATGCATAAGAGAGGACTAAAGTGGATCGAGCTTTGATACTGTGGCGACACTATGATACTACACGATTGCTTGGGAGAACAATCTGTGTACAGGGTCAAGAGTTTTCAAGAAAGCGCTTGCTGCTTCGGTGTTCTGAAAAAGAAAAGAACAGTTGAGATAAAACAGCGGGTTTAACGTCTCCGAGTGACGAATAGTACAGGTTGGAAGACAAGAATATACCGTTGCATTCTAAATCGGGTCGTGAGGGAAGTGGACCCCGAGAGGCTGGAACGTGGTCTCATTGGCTATACAAACCCATTCAAAGACCAACAGGTACCAACAGGTACGTCGAGAAGGGAGAGGGCCAACCAGCTTATTCGTAGACTGAAGACCAGTCAGATTTGATAATTCTCGGGTCTTTTGATTATTCAGCAACTCCACAAATGCTGAGACTTTGGAAACACAGGCAGACGTGTGCCAGCTTCATGATCTCTGAACCACACTCCGCCCGAGCACAGCCGCAAATCACTGAAAATGGACCTGTTCACCCAAGCAGGATCGAGTAACAGTGCACACTGGAATGGACATAAAGGAGAATTCACAATTGCTTATATTAACGACAAACATGAATGGATACCAGACACCAGAAAGAGCCAAATCCGTGAGTGGGCAAAGACGAAGACAGCTCCTGTAACAGGAGGGAATGGTGGGGAGGACAAGCTTTACCAACCAATCATCGACAAATATGAGATGCGCGTCCTCGAGCTCAAGCCAGGAAAATCTTCGGATCCGCTGAAAGGCACGCTACACCATTGCTCGGTCGAATTTGAGGGAGAAGTCCGCAACCAGACCCCATGGAAGAGGCATGCACTTCTGATGAGGGATCTTGGCATTCCGATCTCGTACACAGCTCTGAGCTATACATGGGGACCGCCAAACTTCGATATCAAGATTGAGTGCAGTGGTCACATGAAGATGATCACCACTTCGCTCGCATCTGCCTTGCGTCACCTCCGTCAAGAGGACAAGGCGGTGGTGGTTTGGGTTGACCAGATCTGCATAGACCAGGACAACAATGAGGAAAAGGCGCAGCAGATCTCTCTGATGTCCAGTATCTACAACAACGCGCGCAATACAGTCATTTGGCTTGGCGAATCCGCGGATGATTCAGACCGGGCACTGCAACTACTAAAAGATGCCGAGGCGTGCCTACAATTCTCTCAAGAGGTTACTTTGGATTCAGGCGAATTTGAGAGGATGAACCTACCGAGACCAGACTCGGATGACTGGAAGGCACTTTGGAAGTTGCTGTCTAGACCGTGGTTCGAGCGGCTCTGGGTCATCCAGGAACTCGCTCTCTCCTGGACTGTGCGGGTCTTCTGCGGAAGCGATTTCATCGAGTGGGAGACCCTCGCCCTTGCTTGTACGCAACTTGCGAATATCGGGATCTCGGAGTGGTTGATGCATCGATTCTCCACGAGCGGTGCGGTAACTCACAGCAGAGACGTATGCAAGCAAATACTCGCCCTGGACAGACCTCGCCTATCACGCTACATGGTACAGAAGTCACCTACGCTATTGGAGTGCATGGTCGACTCGCGACATGCGAAGTGCGAAGATGCCCGTGACAAGGCCTACGGAATGTTTGGTATCTGTGAACGCGACTGTATATCCAGAGTCCCAGTCGACTACTCTGGTTCGTATCGTGTCACGCAACTGTATCAAGACATTCTGGACAACCATATTACTACAGATATCACGAACGGGAACCTGATACTGGATTCACTGCTTCCGGTCGTGGATCACGACTCTGTCGAGTTGCCATCTTGGGTGGCTGATTGGAGGAGGACCAGACGAACGACGGCGCTTGGAAGTGGAAGGTTCTCATATGGCACAGATGGGAGACTTTCGCCGGGATATGACAGGAGCTTGATGGTGGCGAAGGTCGACAGCACCAACCCGACCTGGAAACAATTGCAAGTGGCTGGACTGGCCTTCAGCAATTTGGAGACATTGAGCGAAGTCTTTAAAAAACCCGACCTCAGCATAACTGGCGAGAACCTAACACTGCAGGCGATGCTTCAGTTTATGCTCAACCTGAAAGACTATCCAAGCCCCAATACAGACTTCCCAGCGTTCTGGCAGACCCTAGTGGCTGGGAAAGACGAACAGAGGAGACTCTCATGCCCGGAAGCGTTTGCCGAGGTCTTCAGCTACACCCTTGATCTGGCCACGGGGAAGAAGGACTCAATCTCAGGCCAGACTTATACACGCCGACAAAGCCTACCAAAGGGACGAGGTGGGCTCGACGAAGACAAATTCAAGTCACGCAAGCCACGATCCATTGGCGAAACTTTCCGGGATGCCCGTACAGCGATGATCAATGCAACCAAAAACCGACGGCTGGGAGCTACCGATAATGGTCACATTGGACTCTTCCCGGAGCATTCGCAGTCTGGGGACGGAATCTTCGTTATAATGGGATGTCATGTACCGTGCGTTCTTAGACCTCTAGGCGAGAAGGAGTTCAAGTTTATTGGCGAATGTTATGTGCATGGAATAATGGGTGGTGAAGCTGTCGGAGTGAACGCAAACTTGGAGAATATCACTCTCGTGTGAGGCAAATGGCAGTATGAGGGCCTATTGCTTACAATGTTGCCATTTCCTCGGGCTTTAGTTCTGGACAGACAAGCTGATACTGAAGAGGAGACCAGCGAGGTAGAACGACTATCGATAATATATTTTCTGCATATTATGGCTGGTGACGAGACACAGCATTTCGTGGATTATTCACGTCAACCACGCAAAATAGCACCTGGCAGCCCCTCAAGTCTCGGCTAATGGAGACGCAATGTGGCATAGACGAAAGCATAGTATGCAGTGGAGACCGCAACGGGTTTGGCCGATTACTCAGTTCTCAACGCTATTCCACGAAGAAGGATTACAGATACATTTAAGGATATATTGCAGGGACAATATGCTTTGTCCGTGTGTCCGTGCGTGTGGTAGTAGGCGTAGGCTGTCATTGCGCAGCACTGCAGAGGTCCGTCTCAAAGGCCTTCTACAAACTCCTACAATATTCGTACTTACGTACCAAATTACTTTGCACAACCAAAAGTTGTAGTTATTAGTCTTATATCATCTCGTTGATTGTTTAACGATTTAAAACTTGTATACATATTAACAAAAATTGTTAATGCTTTTAATTTTACTTCATGTACCGCAGCCTCCACGTTGCAGAAGATCCTACGCTGCGGGAACATCCGACCTGCCGCGGGACTTCGAAGTTAACTTGTCTCAAAAGTATGGTGGGAATCTCCGCTTTGAAACGGCCAATCATTGGCGGCCCATGCGCAATGAAGCACCTGTGCCGACATCCGCTCCGAGCGTTCTAACCTCCGATCTGTAGCGGCTCTTAGCCAGGGCCAAGAATGTAGTAAGCATCCCTCATCCTGCTCACCATGGCTATATATACAGTACCCAAGTCCTCTCGAAATTAATTCTCAAGCAATAAAAAACTAAATCTACTCATTAATGACAAGTTTCTCTACGCTCATAATTCCCTAGCATTAACTATCCTTCTCTCACCGGATTCCCTCTTGAGATGGCGCCCATTCACTTCGGTTGTCTCGTCTTCGACTACCAGCCCGTCGACGTGCTGGGCCCAACCGACCTTGTCCATTCTGCTGACAAGAAGTACCTGCAACAAATAAGCGCTCTCAGCCATATCGACGAGGATACCATTGCTCGCGCGCCGGAAATCGTGGTGCACCACATCGGAGCCACCCTCGACCCCGTGCACCTGGCCACGAGTAATCTCACCATCGTGCCCACCACGACGGCTGACGACTGCCCGGAGCTGGACTACCTGCTGGTCGGCGGGCCCGACCCTTCCACCTTCCAGCTGCACCCCAAGCTGGCCGACTTCATCCGCGCCCATGTTGCAGCGGGCAAGACGCTTTTCACCAACTGCACTGGCTCTTCGGTTGTGGCATCCACAGGCGTCCTGGACGGGAAGAAGGCAACCATCAACAATTTGGGATATCAAGCGATGAAGCAGATGTACCCTAAGGTTGAGTGGACGATTGAGAAGAAGTGGGTTGTGGATGGGAACATCTGGACTGCGGGCGGCGCCGTCTCCGGGATGGACATGCTTGCGCATTGGCTGAAGGAGAACTTTGGGCTTGATGTTCTTACCTGCGCGGCTGCGATGTTGGACTTTGAACCTCGTGATATTGATGGGGTTCAGAATGTCATTCCTAAGAAGTATGACGAAAGTGGAAAGCAACTTTTCACTTTCGCATTTTAGTGGAAGGTGCGACATGGTCTCCACGGGAGAAGCTTATAGACCGTTTGGAGCATAGAAAAAAAAAAAAATTAAACTGTACCAGTCAGATGAAACATGAAACCATGGTCCCAAGGCTACTTATTGTTTACCTCATCCTCAACGTGCAAGAGGTCAGCTAAAATGTCGGCTATAAGCCCCATTCAGAACTTTATTATCAGATCTCACGGGACTATGTCCTTCAAGATGCCTTATCATAGAAAGTAGTCTTGTAGATGTGAATTAATCAAGTTCCGAAACCTCTTCTGGAGGCTCTACTATCATGTATCTTAACGCATCATGACGACCAGGTGAGGCAGATCCACCATTGACGGATCATCGCCCGCGGCGTGGCGGGCCCTAAAGAGAGAATTTGAGAACTTTTTCAAAAGGGAGGAATGGTCCTTGTTGGTGCTGCTTACCACGACGTATCCTTCGTTGGGGCGACCTTTGAAGCCAGGCGGTGGCAGCCACCAGCGAGGATCTGCCATGAATTCCGCCTTTGTTTGGCAGCTCACCTCACCATCCATCGCCCATATACAGAACTCGGGATTTGCCTCCTCGCATTTGTCGCCGTCTGGGTATCCATGTTCTTGGATAAAGACAAGAACGGCTGGCATATTATCTAGACGATTGACCTCGGTCTCTTCTGCGATGTCACTCTCGACCATTCGAATAACACTGTGCCAAAGCTCGATGTCCCTTTTTGTTGCACCCTTTACGGTGTTCGCTTGAGGCGAAGACGCATCTGGGCCATTGTGCTTTTCGTCCTTGATGATCGGCTCAGGGGCTGGGGCAGGTTGCTGCCTGGCGGGCAGAACGGCTGCCCAGGTGTGACGGACGAAGTTGAACAGTGTGGAAAACATGTGGAGTGCAGGCAATTGAACCTTAGTGCTCGTGTCTGGCTGATCTTGAACCAGAACAGACGTAGGTATGAAGAAATGAAAAGAGCATGGAAATAAAGAGAGCAGCACATAACCCGTTCAAGATCTGCCTAAAATCATGTGTGTTCTAAGGTGTTGAGAACCTGCTTGGTCAGATCCCCGTCAATTGCACAACCTACCGGGGGGAGGGGGGGTTCCTGACATAGGCATACAATGCATTCATGAAATAAAATCCAAACAGAATTAGGACATTACAGTAAAATACTAGCAAAAGGCTAACAAAATACTATCATGGGGAAAATCTATCAAGGGGTTAATATCATATTGATATCATATTAAAATCGAGACTATATTAAGGTATATTAAAGTATATTAGGAATCCTCTGATTGGCTAGTTCTGGTCCTTATAAATTAGCTAGTAAATAAGGTTTCTATATTTCTATATATTTATAGCTTCTAATAGGTTAATAGTAATTAAGCTAAGGAATAACTAATAGATAGTTAGGTTAGGAATAAATTAAAAAAAAAAAAAACTTAACCTTAGTAGGGGTTAAACCCCCTTTTTTATACCTATATATTAGGCCCTAATAGTATATTAGGTATATATTAAGATTAAGAGTATATTAGGGCTAATATTATATTAAAAATAAGTATATTAATTAATAAATATAAAAAAAATGTATATTAGTACTATAAAATTATTATAGGTTAGGGTACTAGGTATAATATTAGGGTAAATTAGAGGGTAGGTACCTATATTAGGTATATAAGTTAATTAAGACTAATTTTTACTCCTTTTTAATTTAAGTATAGGGGCTTTAAGCCCTTTTAAGGAAGGGCTACCTTAGAATGGGGCTAAATCCTATATAGCTTCTACCTAGGTATTATAATTATATCTTTTCTTAGAAGCCTATTTTTAGGCTATTTATTATAGCTTTTATAATAACTTCTTCTATTACTTCTACTTATTAATTTAAGTGAGTTATTAGTTTTTCTTAATTCCTTTATATATTATTAGGGTATATAGGTTAGAAAGCTTCCTTATAACTTCTTATCTTTTAGTTAGTAACTAATTCCTTATTTCTTTCTATTAATAATTACTTTTTAAAAACTTTAAAGAGTTTTTTATTTATTTCTCTTTTAATTATAATTAAATATATTTTATATCTTTATTACCTTTATTATTATTATTATTATTATTATTATATTTTATTAGTTATTTTTTAAGGACTTTAGTTTATTATTATTAAATTATTCTAATTAGGGTTAGTTAAGTAACTTCTAAGCCTTTTTATATCCTAATTATAGGCTATATATTCCTTCTTTAGAGGGTTTTAGTAACTATAAAGGTTCTTATAATTAAGAATATTTATTAGGCTCTAAGGGGTTAATAGGCCTCTTTTAGACCTAGGTATAGTTAAAGTTAATAAGTAGTAGTTTATAATTATATTAAGGTTATAATATAAGCTTTTCTTCTTAGTTCCCTTCTTATTTTTCTTTTAGTTTTTTTTTCTATTATTTAACTTCTTAATAATTATTTTCCTTATATAGTTAAGGTAGTTTATTTAATAAATATATTTCTTTAATAGGTTTAATTTCTAAGGGTTTTAGTAGTAATTATACTAATCTCTAATTTAAGAGTTCTTATATTTTTATTTCTTCTACCTTAGTATTATATTTTTTAATATTTTCTAATAATAGTAATATATTAATAGTTACTATAGGTATATCTTTAAAGGTAGCTAATAAATTACTTATAATTACCTTATATTCTTTTTAAACTTATTATAAAGTTATAAAGGTTATAATTAGTTTATTAGAAAATTTAAATAAATATAGGCCTTTAAAGATACCTTAATTTTTAAAGAATTTTTATTAGCTAATAAATAAATATATTAATTTTTATTATCTTATAAAGGCTATTAGGTATATAATACCCCTTAATAGAGAGTATATTAAAAAGAATCTTTTAAATATTATATAAAGATTATATAACCTTATTAGTTAGGATAAGAAGGTATAAGCTTAAAGTAAAGTAATTAAGTCTTATACTTTTTATAATACTTATATATATAGCTTCCTAAAGGAATATAAGAATTTTATTTCTCCCCTTTAAGTAAATATAAAGTATATAACTACTAATTTAGGGAGCTTTTAATATAACTAATATATTTAGAAGTATTATTTATCTTATATAATAGTAAGTACTTTTTTATTCCTCTTAACTCCCTTACCCTTTTAACCCTTATCTTAGGGAGATCCCCTAATTATTAGCTTAATTACTAATTTTTACCTTATATAAAGTCTTCTTAAGAGAATTATATAAGTAGTAAAACTAGATCTATTAATTATATAAAAGAACTAACTATTTATTTTTTAGGTTTATTTAGTTTAAATTCTAATAAATTTATTTATAAATAGTCTTAATAGTACTCTAATATTTTAAAAGATAGTAGATAATTTAAAGTATAAAGGAGATCTATAAGATAAGGAGAAGTAGCTTATTAAGATTTTAAATATAGGTTTTTAATTCTTTTTAAACTTAGTTATTTATTAATTATCTTTAAGACTTAGTAATTATAAAGGTTAGTATTTTTTACTTCTAGACTTTAGCTTATTTATACCTTCTTTACTTAATATAATTTAGTTTAGTTAACTTAGTAAATAATCTTTAAGAGTAAATTATTAAGGATTTAATTAATACCTAATATAATATACTATACTTAGTTTTAACTAATAATAGGTTTCTAGTATAATATATCTTAGTTTAGGGGTTCCTTATAAAGGTTATAGGGGTAATAAATAATATCTTTAGTTATTAGCCTAAGGGGTTTTTATTATTATTATAGAAAATAATATATAGAATATAAATAATTCTCCTAATTATTTTACTTAGAGGCTTAATAATATAGTAATTAATAATAGTAGAGTAGGTTTAATTTTTTAGAATAAGTATAATAATACCCTTATATTACTTTTTTAGGAACCTCTTAGAGTCTTATAAACTAATATAATTCTAAGGTAATTTATCTTCTAATTAATTATATTAATTTCTATAGCTATTTCTATTATTATTATTATCTTATAATACCTTACTAAGTTCTTACTTATAATATTTCTTATATTAATTTTATTAGTTAATTATATAGTAATTATAAGGGTATTACTTAACCTTATAAGCTAATTATTAGGTAACCTTTATATTAATATTTTATTTATTAAATTCTTATCCCCTATTTATTAAGCTTATATTAAGCTTATTTAGCTCTTATTCAATAATTATTAAGTTAATATTAAGTTTATTAAGTACTTATTAGGCTAATATTAGGTTTATTAAATACTTATTAGGTTAATATTAGGCTTATTTAAATTATACTAAGTTAATATTAAGTTTATTAGGTTTTTATTTAGTATTTATTACTTTCTTATTAAATACTTATTAAACCTCTATTAGGTACTTATTAATACTTATTCTAATTACTATTTACTATATTTATTATCTCTTAATTTTATTATAGTTACTTCTAATAATCCTTATTTAGCTTCTTCTAAACCTTCTTTCTTATCTACTTTAATCCTTTCTTTTTTAGGTATTTTATAATTATTTTATTTACTAATATATTATTCTCTAATATTTATAAATTATATTTATTAGATTATTTCTTTTATTTTATTAAATAATAAGTATTACTTTTAATTTTTTAGTAGTCTTAAATTTTCTTTAACTTTTATTTAGTTTATTTATTCTTTAAGTTTAGGAGGCTTAATATATTTCTTATTAAGTCCCCTTAATTTCTTATTATTTAAGGTTCTAATTAGCTTATATAAAAGATATTATAAATTTATAAATATTTTTTTAAAAGTAATAGGCTATAGGTTTATTTACTTATTTATAATAAAATCTTAAATAGGCTAACTCTTTATAAGATAAACTTCTTATTCTTTAGGTTTAGGTATTTAGTTAATAATAATATTTACTTATTAATTTTAAATTATATAGGTTAATATTTTTTATTATAATTTTAGGTTTATATTTTAATTATATATTTTTAATTTTTCTTATAATTTAAGTAGATTTATTAAAGCTTCTCTAGTTATTCTTTAACTACTAATATTTTCCTTCTTAGAATATTATTCTTAATAAGTTATTAGTTATAAGGAATTATAAAGGAGGAATTATATTTAAATAAGGTTTTAAATAGGTTTATTTTAATTATAAAATTTTAAATTAAATTATATATAAAAAAGGTAGTATATAGGAGTTTTAATTAATTTTAAGTATTTTTAAAAGTAAAGAATCTTAGATATTATTTTAAAATTTAATTTATTCTTTTTATTTATTTATTATTTTATAGATAATAAATAATAATATATTAGTTTTTAATTCTACTTAACTAATAGAGAGTTTTTTAGAATTTATTTATAAATATTATACTTTAATTAGTTATAATTCCTTTAGGTAATTCCTATTTATACTTAATCTCTTAGTAGAAGATCTTAACTAACTCTATAGTATTTATTATAATACTTACTAAGAAGAAGAAACTTATCTTAGTAAACTAATCTATAATTATAAGAATTATATCTATTTTACTATTATTAATAATAATAGTTAGGAGTTTAGTAATAAAGTCTATACTAAGTTCTTATATAAAGTTTATTAAAATTAATAATAAAATAAGCTTATTATATAAGTAATAATATAATATAAATATATATTAATATATTATATAGGAATATATATACTTTATAATAAAGACTCTTAAGCCTAACTAATAGAAATACCTTTTAACTAAGATTTATATTTATATTTAACCTTAGTAACTACTTAGTAGCTTATTATAATAGATTTATAAAATCTTTTATTTTAAGGCTTCTTATTTTAATATATATATATATTTCTTTTAATATAATAGTTTATCTTAAAACTTATAATTAAAGTTATTTAAAGTAATATTATTTAAGAATTATATTTTTTAAATTATAATCTAAATTATAAGATCTTTCCTTTAAGCTTTATATATTAAGTCTAATAGTAGAGAGTAGAGCCCCTAATATATTATACCTATATTATTTATATATATTTAAGCTTAAATTTTTATTATAAATTATTCTTATAGGGGAGTTATAAACTTAAGTTAATATTTTATTAGAGAGGAATTAATTTTTAAAGTCTTTTATATTTTAATATTTCTAATTATAATTTTAAATTAGACCTACTATTAGTTTTTAAAATAAAATTAAATATTCTTCCTTATAATTATAATTATCTTTAATTTTAAAGTTAAAATTTAACTTAAATTTAGAGATTTTTCCCCTAATATATAGTTAGGTCTTTTAAATAAACTATTAATTAGATTTATTTTCCCTAAATAATATTTAATAATAAAGTTAAATTTTATTAAATATATAAACTATTAAATTTATTTTTAAATTAATTCTTTTTATTTTATAAAGCTTTAAAAGTTATTATAATTAGAGAAAATTATAATTAGTTTTTAGGCCCCTTTAAAATACTATTACTAATACTTAAAGCTCTCTATTATAATATTTAACTCCTTATTATAGATAGTCTAATTAAGCTTAACCCTAAAGAACTTTTAAAACTAAAAAGTAATTAAATATTATTATAATTTCCCTTTATAATAATACTATTAGGAAATTATAAAAATAATAACTCTATTTAAAATATTAATCTTTATTTAGATAGGGAATATAAGAATATAATATTAGAAAAAGGGGACTTATTAAAATTTTATTTTAAATTCTTTAAATACTTTTTAAGATATAATATTTTTTAGAGTAAATAAATTAATTCTACCTAATTTTTAACTATATTTTATCCCTTTAAGTTACTTATTAAGTAGTTATATAATTTTTAAATACTCCTTAATAAACCTCTAATAAAAGTTATAAAACTCTATAAAGACTTAAATATTATAATAAATTATTAGTATTAGCTAATCCTAAATAGTTTTAATCTAGTTAAAGTTTATTTAAATACCCCTCCTCCTAACTAAAAATTTTAAAAATTTAATTTCCTCTTAGAAAAAGATATATTTCTTAATATTACTATATAGTTATATAATTAATAAATAATTTATAATTATTTAAATATACTTCTTATATTCTTCTTTACTTCCTAAGAAAATTAATATATTATTAAAATAAATAATTATATAAATATTAATATAATCTCCTAAAATCTTAGTAATAAAGAACTAGAATATTATTAGTATATTAGTTAATTTAAAAGGAACTATTTAAAATTTATAATATTTATATTAGGTATAAAAAGCTATTTTTTACTTATTACCTTCTTAAATATAAATCTAATAATATATATTAGTTAAATTAATTTTAGAGAAAAATTATATATTTAATAGTTAATTTAAAATCTTTAAAACTAATAATAATAAATACTAATTTTTTATTATTATTTTATTAAGGGCCCTATAATTTATATAAAGTTAAAGGGTTTTATTCTTCTTAAATATAAATAAAATTAATATATTTATAAGGCTCTTATTAAAAATAATTTATTTAGTTCTTAGACTTTTATTAATTTATTTCTTTAAAATCTAAAACTCCTTTAAAGAGAGGAAATATAAAAAAAAAAAAGGGGGTAAAGTCCCCTCCTCTAATTTTATTATATAATTTATCTTCTTCCTTAGGGGTAACTTCTTAGTTCTTACCTTTATAAAAAACTTTTTAAGCTCTTTTAATTTTAAGTATATCTAAGAAGAATTAAAAAGTAGCTTCTTTCTATTATTTATTTCTCTAAGCTTTTATTTATTCTCTAATTTTATAAGATTAAAAGGTTTTTTTATTAAAAAAAATATATAATAATAGAGGATCCTCTTTTAATTCCTTAAAAAGAATTTTATAATTTATAATATTATCCTTATTTTACTTTATTAGAACTATTAGTCCTTTAAATAATTTTCTAACCCTATTCTAAAATATTTTAACCTTAAGATATTTAATAATAAGGTAGATTTTAAATACTTTTATTTAATTATAAGATAATCTTATATTTCCCTTTATTAATTTCTAAAATAATCTTTAAGTAATAATAAAACTAAATAAATATTATAAGTAAGAACTATAATTTTTTAAATTTTTATTATAAATATTAATAATTTTATAAATAATTTAAAATTAAACTTTTTAATAAAAAAAATACTAATTAGGTCTACTTAGGCCTATATATTTAAGTTTACCTTAATATATTTTTATTTTAATTTTATAATTATTTTACTTAAAATTATAAATATATTTTAAATCTTAATAAATTCTATTTCCTCTTCTAAGTATAATTATTAGTCCTTTTCTTTTATTTTAATAATTATTTTTAAAGGTAATTAGGAGGTTCCTTAACTTCCTCTTCTTTAAATTAGGTTATAATAACTCCTTAATTAATAATTATTATAACCCTATACCTAATTTACTAATATTATAGTTTTAACTAATATAAAATAATTTAAAGAGTAATAGTAGATACTCTTATATTAGAAGTAAATATTTAGCTTATTTATCTTATTAAAAAAATTTAATTTTAGGGTAGTTTTAAAGTTACTTCTTTAAAAATTCTAATAGTTCTAAGTATATAAATTTCTACTCTTAGGTTTTTAGCCTTTTATTTAGTCTCTACCTTATAGAATATTTAAGGTTTTTCCTCTTATTATTAAATTATTTTTAAAAGAGTTATTTTCTTTTCCTTTCTTATTAGGGATTTTAATAGTTTCTTTTTACTTTAAATTTATTTTTTTATATTTTCTTTTTTATATTTTTTTTAGAGTATTTACCTAAATTATTTAAGTTATTCTAACTATTTAGTTTCTAATTTCTAGTATATTAAGGGTATATTTTATTTAAATTTCTAATAATATTTATTTTAATAGCTTTAAGAGAAAGAATTTAACTCTTATATTATTACTCCTTACTTCTTATTTAAGCTCTAATATTTTAAGGTATTAATAAAAAGTTTAAAAGTTTTAGTTTTTCTATTAATAAATAATATTAATTAAGTTTTAAATAGTACTTAATATACCCTAAGAGTTTTTCTTAAAGTTAGTATTAAAGGTTTTAAATTTATTTTATTTATAATAATTAAAAATAAACTTATTCCTATTTTTTTTAAACTTTATAAAGATATTTTAGTAGTTTTAATACTCTTTCTTTATATAATTTAATATATAAATAACTTTTATTTTATTATTATAGAGGGTTTAAAGTTATAAAATATAGGTCTATTTTAGGTTTATTATTTAACTATTATATTATTATAAGGTATAAACTATAAGTAATAAAGTAATATTAGTTAATTTTAAGTCTTTTAGTTTTAATTTAATAATTAATTAGAATACTTTTAAGGTATTAATTCTTTATTAAAGGAGTTAATTTTACTTATATTTTTAAGTAAAATTATTATTAAGTAGAAATATTTCTAAACTACCTTTACTATTATTAGGACTTTATTATAATCTACCTCTTTATTTACTACTTCTTAGTAGTATTATAGGTAGTATAGGATAAAGAATTAGAATTATTATAGGCTAGGGTATTAGGTATAATATTAGAGTAAATTAGAGGGTAAGTACCTATATTAGGTATATAGGTTAGTTAAGATTAATTCTTACTTCTTCCTAACTTAGGTGTAGGGGCTTTAGGCTCTTTTAAGGAAGGGCCACCCTAGAGTGGGGCTGAACCCTATATAGCTCCCACCTGAGTATTATAGAAATGCTTATAAAAGTATTTTAAGATTATATCATTGGTATACTCTGATCATATTAAAAATGCCCCCTCCCCCCGGTAGGAAGTGGGTTCGCTTGCCATAACATTTCCACTCATAATTCAATGTTATTACGTACCTAGGTATCAACTCCGCAAGGCTTTTGGGCAATTGGGTGATAAAGAGACATGGAGCTCTTGGAATACTGACACTGAGGGTCAAATTTCATATTGAGAGGAAAATGGTTGTTCGTTAAGATCTAGGGGCCGAATGAACAGACGGAACCCATCAAGCCCTCACCAACTTTCTCCTCGAGAGCGAAGGTCCCCGACCTCAGTCTTTCCACAAAGCCGATCTGACACAAGACGGGCACGTTGGACTACCACCTGCGGATCAGGCCAAAATACCAGCCCCTGCTTGTACCTTATCCCTCTTATTAAAACTACAGATTAATGATCCAGCAAATCATGAGAGACGCGTCTTTCTGTTATCTCTGGTGAGTATCATGCTGGCTCGGCATGGCCATTTGATTTACAACAACCTTGAGAGAAAAATTCTAGAGCAAGCTGTAAGCGATGTCGTCGATACGAATTCTGTAGTCCTGAGGTCGGTGCTAATGAGTCAAACTTGACTAAAGAGCTTGAGGATGGAAATTCGCGCACCCATTTTTAGAAGTCGCGCACCTTCTCAGCTATTCAGCCAATCAGAGCACAGAATTTCAACAAACCTAAAAGTCTTCGTGACTTCAACATATAAGGCTTCACAATTTTAAGGAACACAAAGGAGGCGGGTTGGTCCTCTGGGAACTCGGGTCGAGCCTACCGGCCCTACTTATGACCTCCGCTTTGCTCTGGTGTTTGCCCCCTTCGCCCTAGCCAGCCCTTCTAAAGAAGAAGTTGTCTTTAACTTGTATAGGCTACATGCTTAGTTATTAGAGTGTGTGTGACTTCCAAAAATGGGTGTACGAATTTCTGTCCTCAAGAACCTCGGTAGGCACCTCGGAGGTGCTTACGTCGAACTCTTCTACGCAAGGTCAGGTATAGCAAGAGTATCTCACATCAGGACGGCGAACCACTGAGTGTCTCAAATAAGAGAAGAAGATGATCTAGAGTTCTAGGTACGATTTTTCATATTCAGGCCACTGAAGGATATGGCACCCGGAATTGGCCACAGTAGCGGGCTAAAAGTGCATTAGCACGGCTTGTTTTGTGCCTTATTCATCGTTCAGGCTGGCACAGTTACAGGAGCCAGGCTGCTGGACAATATCGGATCCCTATATTGTAAATGCAACAGCTTGTTAGTCTCCAGGATGCCTTTATTATCTACATTTCAAATCCATTACATATGTATGGTAGAAAAATGTTTCTGAATAGCTACAGTGAAATACCAGTAGCCTGCTATAGCGAAACAGCCCACCACAGCGAGATAAGCACGGTGAGATGATTGAGTAAAATAGGGCGAGACGTGCAGCTCGATTTTGCTTGGCAGCGGCGGCAAAGCCTCCTTGTGTTGCCTCAGATGGGTGCCTGAGGCGTCGATCGGTCAGCCTGCAGACCTGTGAAATTGATCGTGGTAAGCATCTTGCCTGACAGTTATCGACCCCTCTTATCCCGACATTCCTTCCTCTACCACTGAGTATCCGGACCCGCCATGGACTTAGGAGACTTTGAGCCACTTGAAAGGCTGCAGGTCCCTACGGGGAGCAAGCGGCCTAGCCCTTCTCCATCTGAGGGGGAAGCCGATCGCGAGATCAAGAAGTTCCGCCAGCAGCTCTCCAACGATGACGAAGGCAGTGGGCCCCAAAACAATGAATTTCTCTTCCCATTTGCTGACTTGCCCTACGAAAATTTCTTCACCGACCAATGGGAGACGTTTTCGAGCGACCAAGACGTCTATGGGATGCCGTTCAGCACAACTCCTGACTTCACCATGAATAATGAAAGACAGCCCGCTGCTTTGACCACTGGTAACACTTATTATGAAATCAACGTTGGTAACGGAGTTGAGACTACAGCAATGGATGTGGATCCTGAAGCCGAAATCAACCTGTGGTGGAGAGATTTCTTACAGAACCCCCATCAAGACTCCGAAAGTCAGGTTGGCAGAGATGTTCTCGATGGGGCTGGTCACTTAGACCAACATGGTAGTAATTTGACCAGCAATACCGTTAGCCACCCCTGGCTAGATAATGTCAACGTCACCATGGATGAAAACGGTGCTCTCGCGACTGATCAGGCCCTTTCCTCCGAAGCCAGGGGATGGACAAGTGTCGGATCGATGCCCATTCGTGGTACTCAGGTGCATGAACTACCACCGCTCAATTCGTCCCTATCACCCCCTAAGGAACCTGAGGGTGTTGGCATAAAGTGCGATGTTTGCTTTGGTGTCGTGAGTTAATTACATCTTTCTTGTACCCAACTATTTGTTTGACTGTCTGACATTCCAAAAGGTGATAGAAACTGCTGCGTCGTCCCTAACTAAGGACGATGCTGCACGTCCTACTCCTGTTGACCTCAGACCGTTTGGTAGTTACTTTATCCTTCAAGATAAGGTCTCACGTAAACACGCTGGTATCCTATTAAGCCCTGGCCTTCTCAACATACTTCGCCAATTTCCGCTGACATTCAACGCCACACTTCTCATGCCGGACCCCAAGGCGAAGCCAACTGTCAAATCCAAGTCAAGCGCGAAGCCCTTCGCCGATCTGATCCAGAATACGCGCATACGAATTGCTGTGCATGGTTCTAGAACTGACAAGGAAGTAATTAGCGAGCTTCTTGCAGACGCTGGTTTTTTCTTGCAGCATCCGTCTGCGGCCGAAGTGCTACCTGAAGTCGAATATGACAACCCCCACTACCTGCTTCGACCTGGTGCAGAAATGCCGAAAGTGGAGGATTTGAACCTAGATTTTGATGAAGGTATCTCTTCATCGAATGAACCGGAAAACGAGATGAGAACTAGTAACCTCATCCGGATTTTCGAGTCAGCAAGAGCAGATGGGTCGGCATTGGCACTGTCGAACCAGACACCGAGTCCACGGCTTCGCTCAGCACTCATGATGTAGGGAAGACCCCTGGATGTACTATCTGAAAATACTGACAGATGTTTCTAGTCATCAGTTCACTTCTCTCGCGTTCATGCTGGAGAAAGAGAGCGGCTTTGTTGAAGAGCCGATGTTCACGCCACTTTGGACAACAGAACGCTCCGAGGCAGGCGCCACAATACGGTAATCTATCCTAACTCGTGCTTGGAGACTGCTATTGACTTGGGTACTCACGGTGCCATATAGGTATCGCCACACAATAACACTTTCGCTTGAACCGAAGCCTTACCCAGTCATGGGAGGAATACTTGCGGACGTGAGTACTCGCACCCAGCTCTAAATGCCTGCAATAAGCTACTAATATATTGCGCAAGGACATGGGACTCGGAAAGACTATGAGTGTCTTGGCGCTGATATGTTCTTCCCTGGACTTCCATGCCAATACATCAGAGCGTTCCGTGAAAGAGACCCATCGCAGAACTCTCATAGTCACCCCAAAATCTAGTACGTTATCCAGGAATGGAAGATAACGGATCGCTGACAAATTGCAAAGCTATACATAGCTGGGAATACCAGGTATCAAAGTGAGATTTGCTTTCCTTTACATATGTTCCATAAGAAGGCTAATAATTCCGTCACTTTGAGACATGTTCACGAAGGGGCGTTGCGAGTCGGCAGATATCACGGCTCTGGAAGAGAAACGAACGTCAAGGCTCTTCTAGACGCGGATGTCGTGATCACAACTTACGAGACTCTTCGCGCGGAATGGGCAGCCTCAAAGGGAAGTCCTCTTTACTCTTGGCAATGGCTCCGAGTGGTCTTAGATGAAGGTCAGTGTAGTACTAGATGACTAGATTTCATGATCGCGATTCCTAATTTGCCGCAGCTCATCATATCCGAAACCGTTCCAGTCAGATCTTTGTTTCTGTTTGCCAGCTGAAGGCCCGCTTTCGGTGGTGCCTGACTGGGACGCCGGTCCATAACTCACTAGATGACTATGGCGCCCTGGTCAGCTTCATACGTGCCTACCCATTCCAGGCAAAGTCACAGTTTATGGCTTATATTACCAAACCAGTGGAAGACAAGAACGAATTGGGCATCTGGCGACTTCAAGAGCTTGTTAGAGCGACATGTCTTCGAAGAACAAAGCAAAACACCTCCAACTCTAATTCATTCAACCTGCCTCATCGTTCCGAGAAGATAGAGTTTGTACATCTCTATCCAGATGATCAAGCGCTGTACGATACAGTCAAGTTGACAAGCCAAAAGACTGCTGCAGGCTTTGACAAACCGCTACAGGTAGATGTCTCGGCCGAGAAGAGACAAGACAATGTTATGGTCCTCCTCAACTGCCTGAGACTCATCTGCAACCATGGGAAGGAGCTGGTTCCACATCTGTCCAAGGACAGCATTGAGACCAACTCGATCTCAAAAGATGCCCGTGCGCAGGGGCAAACCGACAGCAGCACTTGTTCGTCTTGTGGTGGGGAGATTAGTCGTAGCAGCCGCTTTACAGAGACACCGGACTCTTTATGCGTGAGATGTTCAGAGGTGGAGACAGCATTACCAGATCCACAAACGAAAGACGAGCCCGAGGAAAGCCAAAGCTTTTCGTCCTCCCATTCAACCAGCATGGAGCAGTTCAGTCTGGGGAGGACTGTCAAACCCTCTGCCAAGGTAGTTGCTTTAATAAAGAACTTACGGCATGAGTCATTGATGCGAGACCACGGGTGTAAGCCCAGGAAAAGGTATGTTTCGTCATTCCGGCCGTTAAAGATGGAACAAGACGTATCCTTACTCCGGGTAGTGTTGTATTCAGCTACTGGGTTAAGATGCTTGATCTAATAGAACAAGCTGTCCGTGCTGAGATGATTGATTGCCAACGGATAGATGGACAGACAAGCCTCGAAGGCAGGCGAAAGGCCGTGTCCGAGTTCAGCAGCAACCCTGACTGTACAGTGATGTTGGCTAGTATCGGAAGTGCTGCAGAAGGGTAACGAGGACTAGTTTTGCATGGAAGGAACCACCTTTGACTAACATTGACGATACAGAATAGATCTTACATCTGCCAGCATCGTGCATTTGATAGAGCCCCATTGGAATCCGATGGTGGAGGCACAGGCTGTCGATCGTGTTTACCGTATTGGCCAGGCGCAAGAAGTCACAATCATCCGATACATTGTTCCGGATTCAGTGGAAATGGTATGCGTCTCGTGACTTGCTTGAATAAATCTAGGTTCAAGTTATTGACTGTAAGATACAGTACGTACGGGTTGTGCAACAGGAGAAGATGAACACAATCAACCAAACCAACAGGACAGATGATTGGATAGAGTCAGAGCTAGCTACAGGAAGGAAGCAGGTAAGGACAAAACTGCCACTAGGCTCTGTTTCCAGACACGATGCTCAACAAATGCAGGCATTAGAAAGGGTTCTAGCGTTCCCTGTACCTACATAATTAATCGGCGGAAGATAATTGGTCTCGAAGGGGACGAGATGCGTAGAATCATTGATGATGTAAAGGAACAAGATACGTGATCGTTAAACAGCATATAAAATTTATCTTTAGGTGTCAAACCATCGTTCTTCAAATCTCTCTCACCACTTTCGGAAATCATTTATTGTCCGACCTCCTTTTCGACACGAAAAGGCTTGGTCTCCTCGACGAGGTCGTCCCAACACTTTGGAAGCCATTTTTGAATGTTCTTTGCTCCATTCTCATCTTGAATCATTTTAGTATAGGCCGGGGCCTTTTCGGAATGCCGCTTTGTTCTTCTTGGAGGAATATGCAGGATCGCATTCGGGTCAGCTCCTTGGAAGAGCAGAAATTCCATCATCTTGGCCCCTGCCGCAGAATTTCGGGTTGCCGCGCAGTGTAGCGGGCTTCTATCCAGGTTTGCTTTCTTTGCCCGAAAATTAACATTTGCACCCATTCTGACCAACTCCGCCGCCAGGATGACCGAACATCCGAGCTCAGCCACGGTCCTCAGCGTTGCATTCGCCCAATCGTTTCGTCGGGATTGAGATAAGCATGACAGCAGCCCGCTATCATTCCACAAAATGTTCAGGGTTTGTTCACCAAAAGGATGCTTAGCAGCTGCCTTCAGAAGGACGAAGTGACCAAGGCAATTTTCGATGCTATTACCGGCCGGGCTCTTCAAGTCCACGATAGAGTTTTGATGACTTTCCAAATGTTGTTTAATGCGTTTGCACCAAAGTTTCATACCTTCAACCCAGTTGGTCGACACAAGGTGACACGATATAGTCCATTTCAAGTTGAAAGTATTGTATCCTAGGATCTCTTCAATAGGGCGTGCTAACATCGTTAGGTTGGCATTCAAAGCTCTCTCGTTTCGCCCTTCTATTGATTGAATGGTACATTGAATCGTTTCATCTTGGGAGGGATTGTTCCAGAACAAATCAAGCATAGCCGGTGAAGCTGCCAAAGACGCGAGCATTCGAAGGTCCTGGGTTCTGTAGTCGTCGGGGTTTGGCAAGCTAGACAGAACTTTTCGAACGTGTTCAACTTGATCCTTTGCCACCAAGTAGTGAAGCAGTGGCTCAACACTGTCGTTGCCGAGATCCCTGACGTCGAATGTAGCTGGCGATGGATCACTAGAATGGCCCTCCTGAAGATGTCTCTCTCGCATCTTTTCGGATAAAAAGCCGATAAGTCCAAATTCGCAGCCAGCGAAATGGCATTTCAGCGGAGTCTCATGTGCAAGCTGGTGCTGTTGCTGGCGTATACGTGTTTCAAAGCCGTGTCGCCAAAACTCACACCGTGGATATTTGCACTTGAATGGCCGTTCTCCGTACCACTCAAGTACGGAGACACACTTCCAGTGGATTTCCTGGTCCAGTTTTTGACAGTCGAAGCCGGGTCTGTGGCACAACTCTTTGTCCATTGCCTGGTGAATGCGCGTCGATGTGGATAGTGTTGATAGAGGATCCTGTTCGTCATTGGAGCGTTCTGTGCAAATGGTGGCCTGGTCAGTGACATTCGGCTGTGCCGGAATACTGACCGCATGCGGAAGGGGTATCAGAAATACCTTCATTTGCTTCGCCAGTGTATACAAATGACGATCGTCGAAAGTGGGAGACTCTGCGCAGCAAATAATGAAGCACACCATGTTGTTCTTTGAGTCCCTCGAGATCCTGGTCGCCATCAAATTCCTCGTCATCAGAGTGCTGACTATCGCTCCGATTTTCTTCGTTCATAAAGGGCTCGGCTCCTTGTTGAAGATTTTGCGTATTCCTGTATTCCCAGAGCCTGTACAATGACTCGATAAGGGCGGCCGGCGGGCTCGATCCGTTTACCAAGCGAAGACAGCGACAGGATAGCTCGAACCACATCCGCGATGCAAAAGCATCAAGTATATATTGACCAGTAAGAATGTTTTCCGAGACTTGCTGAGGAGATAGACAGGGATCGTGATGATTCTGGCAGAGGTACTCGATACATCGTATAGCTAGGTCCAGCGTGGCCAGATTGGTATCAACCAGTGGATCCTTGAGGTGTTCGCTAGAGACATACCTGGAATAAGTCAGCAAGGACTCAAGACCAGGTAGTTAATAGTAGTTACTCTTTAGCTGTGAAGTGAACAAAACGAATGTAACCGCCTGCAGTCTCCACAATTGGACCAAGAAGCTTCACTGGATCGAGTTTTGCGAACGAGTCGTAGGTCTGGTTTGGATTTCTCAGTTGTACTGCCAGCGCTTGCTCAGCTTCCTCAATGGTGAGAGGGATTGAACTGCACACTATCCATCCCAAAAGCCTCTTAGCCTTGTCGACCTGCATCTTGGTCTCGTGTTTGTCTAGGCGCAAAATGACTCGGTGATACCTGTGTATGATACGTGAGCTGCGGTCTATCTTATCAGCATAGGGGCTCGTACGCATCGTCGAGGTTCTCGGGGAGGACTCTCAGCTCATTCTGAATCTCTGCCATGTCGGTCATATTTTCAACCATCTTCATGATAAGTCGAGCATAGAGGAACATGCCCCTCGCGCGTTTCGCTACCGGCGCCAAAAGTGCTGTTATCTTTTCTTGGTGGTGTCTTCGGATAATCCGGCGATCAAAGAACATCTTTCTGGTGGAATTCACTACGTAGGATTCGATATTCTGTTGGTTGTGGTCATGGATGTCAATGACGGCTGCAGCCTTTCCCAGGGCATGAATTAGGTCGGCTTCTGGCCGGCTGCTGACAATTGCTTCAAGGCCTGAGTGCGACTGGGCAATCTCAAGAACATGTCCGACCATCCTCAGGCGCTCGGCTTCACCAATCTCATCGACGCCGTCAATGACGAGGTAGACTGGACCCGCATGAAGGATCATGGAGTTGAAAAGCTTGGTTGCTGAAGCTAGATTGCTCTTCAGGTCCTTGAAGTCCGACTGGCAGACCATATCCATCAACTCGTCGTCAGCTTCAGCAAGCTGGAAGATAATAGAGTGCATTATCTTGAGGGCTGAAATATTCTCATCCTTATAGGTCAGAAATGCAAAGCACGTCAACTTTCGCCCCTTTTTAAGATGATCGACAACAGTGCCTGACAGCACGGATTTGCCTTGTCATGATCAGCACATACATCAGCCCCAACAGTGAGCTACTCCAGGATCCTGTCGTCGAGGCAAGACCGGATTGGACCGTGTTACTTACCTGCACCGGGTATGCCTCTTAGCCAAAGTACTCTAGACTCGCCTTGCGAGTGATCGAACCAGTCAGTGTAGGCTTTGTGGCTGAAAAGCCAGTCTCCAGTCCCTGGAGAGCACAAAGCACGAAGTTCGTACAGCGCTTCATCGTACTCGCGGGGGCTGAGAGACGTTTTGATGCGGTTGAAATCCTGCTGACGGCTATCTCTTGCCTGCTTTTGAAAGCTTTCCAGGGCAGTCTTTCGGAACTCGTATTCTCGGTTGATGTGCTCGACGCTCACTTCCGTTCTCATCAATACCGTGAGACGCGATATATGACGTGAAATTTCCGAGATGAGCACCCAGACCTTCCGCCACAAGGGATTGAACTTATGCATCCAACCTTTGCTGGTCATTAGCAATTGGTCTTCAAGTCTTGTTTTTTTATGGGAGGGGAGCGGAATTCGGTTCATTACCTGGATGACTGAAAGGTTTCAAAATCACACCGTAGAAACTGAGAATATCCTTGAACAACAAAACTAGGATTGCCTTGCTCTGGGGACTTCCTCCGAACAACGCGTCTGGAGCACGGAAATCCGGCAATGCTTCCCCAAGTTTCGCAATGGCGTCGATGACTGCGGTATATGCCTTATCAAATGTGCTCGACCGCCGCAAAAGGAAGCCAAGTGGTCCCCAGATCAGTGCGACGTATTTGCTGCTTCCATGAATGGTTTCCATCATCATCTCAGTGTAGCTGTGCAGACGCTGCAAGGACGATTCCATTTTCCGTAGGTTACGCAGCTCCTGGCCGCTCTGGAGCTCCTCTGTAATGTCGTAAACGTCCTCCATGGACTTTGCTTTGCGTAGTTCGGCCACGGGAAGATGGCTTGGAAGCTCATCCTCGAATGATTCTACTAGATTCTCGAAGTCGCGTAGCAACGCATCGCCGGATGCCACAGTCGATTGACTGGGGATCTGGGTAGGACCGATATCTAGTATTTGTTCGTGAGGATTGTTGTCTGAATGTTTTTGCTGCAAGTAATCGTTTGCAAGATCGATAAGATTGCTTGGAAGGAGTTCCCAAAGCCTTGTGACGGCACGATCCATGTTGTCCTGGAAAGACCGTAGGCTGCTTGGATCCCCGGAGACCCGCTGATCTGGTTCTTGGCGCAGATCATGGAACAAGCTCGTCATCACTTCTACCGAATTTTCTGGTATCATTGAATCGTGATTGAGAATCCCGACCTCACTTAGAGAGAGAGCTCGGCCCCACGCCTCGAATCGCTCTTGGGCTAGCCTAAGACATTCTAGATGGTGATCCTCATGAGATGTAGGTAAGACCCTCTGAGATTCACCTTGGATCTTTTCAAATATGTCTTGGACAGATTCAAAGTGCTTCAGCATACTTACGCCTGCCAGACGCCTGTAGACCTCATCCATAGTAGGACGTTTGCTGGGATTCGCGTGGAGGGCATCAAGCGACAACTTCAAAAGACAAACGTCCCTTTGTGTCGTAGTGCTGACATGCTTTAACTCTTCAATCCAGTCCAACACCTCTTGCTTGATCCCACCATCAGGCTGGTAGAAACCGGCATCTTTGAATCGAGGCAACCGTCCGGGAGTGAGTCGCATCTTGCGGAAGCGATCGATGCCATCTGCGCCTTTCAGCATGTAGGTGACCACTTCCAGAATGAGGCAACCAAAGGCCCAGACATCAATAGCTCGATTGACAGCCTGGGGATTCTCTTCCATGTCGGTGCACTCTGGCGCGATGTAATCCCCGGATATGATCTTATAAGGTGTTTGCGACAGGGCTTCTGCATCTTTCAAGCTACCTAGTCCGAAATCAGCCAGAATGAATGTATCGTTGCTGACTAAGACATTGGGTGGTCGAAGATCGTGATGGTAGCCAATGGCCTCGACCTCGATACCGTGCTCATCCTCTTTGAGGACGAGGCGATGTGTCTTCGCAAGGGCTGACGCGAGTCCAGTGAGCGCCGAGTAGAAGACAAAATCCCATTGAAAGTCTCCATGGCGGTCTTCCGATGTGAGGAGTTTGCCGAGATCGGTTTCGATGCAAGGGAAGAGAAAGTAATGCTTGTTCTTGTGAGTGTACGAGCCCCAAAACTTGATGATATTTGGGTGTCTCAGTCCGTTCAAGAGTCGCAAGCACTTGTCTTCCCTCTCAAATTCGTCTTGACGGCCAATGGCCTTGAGTCGCTTTCGGACCACGTGCAATTCTGCAGCCTAGAAAACATGAAGTTAGCTTCAATTGTTTTGGTACGTACCTAGAGTACTTAAGTGTACTTGAATATCTGGGGACATGTCTAGGCGCTCACTTGTTCGTCAACAAAGTTCTGTTGAGATGCGGATATGCCGATCTTGTCCACGTCTCCAAAGGCGCCGAAGCCGATTTGGTCGCAGCTGACAAAAGGAAGAATTTGTTGATCCGTGATGTAGTGTGGGCACTCCCACATGCGCTCCGGGAAGACGAAGGGCAAAAACTTCCATTGGACTTCTGAAACAAGGTCTGGGCCAGTAATGGGGCCTAATATCTCCTCAGCACGAGCTTCATCTAGTGGAAACTGGTTGTCTAGGATTCTGCGTTTCCGAAATTCTATGATCATATCCTCTTGCTGAATATGAATTAGCATTGCAAATACGGCCTTGCCATGATCATGTATCGTGTTCGCTAGATTGATACGATCATCCTGTCCACACCTCAGTTCTTTCACTGCGTCCTTAATAGCTGGTAGAGTAAATATGTCGCGCAGCTTGTCGATGGGCAGGAAGCGGCGCTCTGAGATGGACGTGACCAGGCTACGCTGAATTCTCACACGGAGACTATCAGTGTGTGTCCGAGAGCCATTTCCACCGTACTCCATGATGCCCTTGATCTGGAAATGGGAATGGCTTCGCGATGAAGGACGAGGATGATAGAAATGGGCGACGACCCTGATAAACTTGGTTGATTCTTGCCTAGTGGAGAAGGGATGGATGATGACAACTCTTGGGAACGGTTGGTACTTTTGTTTTGGCCCCAACCTGAAAATTGCAGCAGGGGCGTAGTCATCGCTCCGAGCCAGCGTGGCGGGCCCCTCCAGCCATTCATGGCTGCAGGCTCAAGCCCCTTTCTGCGGTCATCATGCACTGCGGCACAGCACCGCCAAGGCATTCTTCACCGAAAAAACGCTTCTTGGGGTCTTGTAGCATAGCAGAGGATCCGGTAACTTGAATTTCGTTAGGCATATAAAGCCCTGTGACGGCCAGACACGCTCAATCACGTTCATCTGCACGAGTTGCCCACCAAGAAAAAAGCAAACCAGAAGTTCTGTTACTATCAGAGGATAACAGCGCGAAGAGAATTACAAAATGGTCACCACATATCTCGAATCACGTTACGTAGACCGAGCAAAGCTGAACGCGCTACTGCAGTCGCTGTTTGGGCAGAGCTACACAACAGAGGTCAGCACCCATTGAATTAAACCCTCAGCCAGAATTAGCTCGTTGACCCTTCGCAGATTGCCGGCGACACAATTTCTATCGAGGCGTCCAGGCAGTTGACAGAGGTAAAAGCTCTCATACCTAGCCGTTCTTGTCTTCAAGCGAAATACTCATCCTGACATGTCATTTAGGCGGAAAAAAACTCCGTGGCACGAAATAGTAGATGAGAGACTGAAAGCGCACACAAAAAATGCCTACCTAAGGCCAGGGAGTGGTCGGGCGGGCAAGCATGCAGGCGGGCTAGGTCGGAATTTCCCTCCGCAGGCGCCCTCGGACTATATCAATCCGGCTAGCCTGTGGGGGTGCTCAAGACCGTATGATGCATTTTAGAGCGGGGCTGTGTAGCTTGGGAGGGCTGTGGAGGGGGGATCGGCGGCAGCGTCTGCCTGTGTGTCACCTTAAACTCCATCTACATGATCGAACATACAGAGCACTATGTTTTGAGCCTCAACCTTCGTTACAATCACCTTTACCCCTGAAGTACTAATAAAGATATTGAAGCTCGTTTCATTATATCCTGTGTGCTGTCTTTCCACAATCACTCGAATATCAGCTATGGTAACCGCGCAGACTTCCACGACTAGGACGCCATATAACCGGGCTTCTCAGGGTGCTAGGTCTGGCTTAGATAACTTGCGCTTGGCAGCCCAGCAGTCTGGTCTCGAGCACTTATGGAATGATTTTCAATCTAGAATTCCGGACCTGTTTGTCGACGATGCCACCGAGAGCAGAGTTGGTAAGATGATCGATGTAAGGGACCACATCCAATGGGCGACAACTCGTGATGAGTTAGTTGACGCGCTTGACAACGGATTCAGCAAGATGTTGTGAGCAGCTTCCACTGACAAGGGGAAATACTTCCGTTGACCACTGTTCGTGTAGTATTCTACAACGGTATAATTCCTGGAGCAGGATTGACACTACAATTGAACTTTTCTCTGCCTTATGCGAACTTGCTGAACCTACTCCATACTTCTTGAATCTTGTTATTGGAATGGGCAGAAAGTTCAACTCAAAGGACGAAGACTTCATGTCGTGCTATAGCACGGTCTCATCTAACCAGAACTCCGTCCCCTCTAGGCTCGGCAGCGACAGCACCACGCCGAGTAACACGTGTTGGAGTATGTTCTTCATCACATTTAATTTTATTTCGGACAACTTACATTTTTGAATATCAGAAATATGTTACAATATTCGTTACTTTGAAAGGCATGGTCGGGACTTGGAAGATCCTTGGTCATGTCGCCAATCAGCCCTCCACCACAGTTTTTCGCCCAGTTCCAAGCAGTCCACTTGTGTCATCATTCAGCCCCCTGAAGCTTTCAATGTGCTTGCAAATTTCAAAAAGCATCCGCTGTCTCTTCATATCCGATATCTAAACGCAGGTCTTGCGAATTGGAGG
Source organism: Diaporthe ampelina (assembly GCA_023522825.1). NCBI lineage: Eukaryota > Fungi > Ascomycota > Sordariomycetes > Diaporthales > Diaporthaceae > Diaporthe > Diaporthe ampelina. The sequence continues at coordinate 117,439 of JAMFTM010000099.1, read as the reverse complement.
GTGTACCTTGACACCTTCGCGCAGGGGTTCAAGATGCTGGTTGAGTAATCCCCTGGGTCCCTGTGAGGGTGAAGATACAGTATTCTAACTATCACGTTGCCTTCAATGCATAAAGAACCACCAAATTGCAATGCCGAATCCGTATAAAAAGTTCAATATCAACTTCTCCCATGAGCAACAACTCCAAAATTCGAGAGGCAAACTTTCCCACGCATTGAACATCTTGACCAACATGCAAGACACCTTAGCACGCATAGGCGTACATTCGAAAGCTATGCTACATTCTAAAGCTATTCTCGCAGCTGAAAACGCAGAATTTCACCGAGAGCTGGAAAATGTGTCTCGAGAGATCCGATGCTATATTCGAACGACGCAGAAGCTTCTGCGAACGTCAAATGACTTGAAGTCGATGGCAAGTCCAAGCAGGCCCAACACCGGGTTCACCTGGCTTGTCATTGTTCATGATATCTGAGATTGATAGGTTTTAGTATGACAATATCCTGACGTTTCGCGGCCAAGAACTCCAACATGAAACCAGCCTCAAGCTTACCCAACTGGCACAGGCTGATGCTGTCGAGAACAAGGACATGGCGATGCTGGCAAGCCTCACATACAGAGACTCGCGAACAATGCGAATTGCCACAGTCATTGCCATGTTCTACCTTCCTGCGAACTTGGTCATGGTATGTTGCCCTCACAATGGATAGCTCTCGACCTGATAGAACGCGCGATGTTTTTCATTTCTGCAACCTTGTCCGAGCACGTAGTAACTAACATCCACTCCAAAAGTCATTCTTCAGCAGCACACTTGTATGGTTCGGCACATCTGTCGACGTATCAGAGAACTATGGATCGAAGTTACAAGTTCGAGGCGAGGTCTGGATCGCGACCGTGTCAACTATTGTGCTGGCCGCCGCGACTATTGGCTGGTCTTGGTGGTGGAACTCCAAGGAGCAGAGAAAGTCACGCAACACAACTTGTCAGAGCCCATAATGTGCGTCTGAAGTCTGATTGAGGCGCGCATACTCTTCGACAATCCATCTGAAAGTCAAATAAGTGATTGATGCTGCTTTTATTCCCCCAAATTCACCTGGGCAGAGCCGGAAAACTCTCCCCTGACAAACCCAGCCACCTGCAGTCTCGACGACTTCGCCCACCAACTCAGTAACCGCATCGCATATCTGGTAGCATCTCTTCACAAGGCAGACGAAAAGGCGACTTATCCTGAGTAGCTTGTTTACAGAGAAGTAAGGATTGCAATATTGCAAGAGGAGGTAGTCCGAGGTTTGGGGGGACTGGGCGGGGATTTACGCTGCTATCCTGTGGAACCCCGGTTTCGGTGCCGGGCGCTGGCTCCTATACATTGTCTCCGGAAGAGGATTCCGGTGATTTAGAGTCGAGCATGAAAAAATGTGTTGAACGAACAGCCGGATAATAATTGACTTTTCCGAAGATCAAAGCCCTCTTGACTGGTTTTGTGCCCTGTCACATTCTATGCATTTTGTCTCCACTTCTCGACGTCTCGGCATGCATATATTGTGTAATGAGAACGGCCTCAAGCCTGCTTTCGTACAGATACCGGCAGTGTTGGCGAGGGAAGGACAAAAAGGAAGCATGTCGAAGATGTCTGGGTTCAGTGTACATGTGCTTTTCCGTTGTCTGTGAATACGTCACAGTCTCGGTATCTGGGATGAGGTTGGGGTTATTTAAGAACTCATGGAGCCACATGGAACAGAGCAGTATACTCACAAAATACTAGGTGTGTCGTCGCTAGTGGATGTCAAGATGAGTCCAACACTGCTGCGATGCCTGTTGTCCTTTGTGCTCTTAGCCAGTGCAAAGGCTTCGTTTGTATTCCAACTCAATGGCACTTCATATTACTCACCAGATGAAGCCGTTGGGAACCTGGCGCCGAGATGGACACGGTCAATTGATCACCCCACACCGGGGACGCTTCTTTCGTCATCATCGAACGGCACATCTATCAATGCAAATCGACTTGAATCGGTTATAGCAGACTTTGGAAAGAGAGATGATGTCTACTCGTCGCATTTCTTCTCGTTGGTCGCCATCAGTGACAGATCTAACCAGTCAGCAGAGGATGCAGAGCAATATCTAAATGCGAAGGGAGTCGAGGTCCTATACTACTCTGACCGAGACCAATCTCTTCCGTCCGGTCCCTACTTGTTCCACCCATCGGGAAAGATCACCAGGGTTTATCGACTATACAGAGACTACAACTTCGCGTTCGAGACGCCTGTGACTGAGGGGCCCAATAGCTCGTATGTGCCCGTGACGGGAGCGGTTGAAAATGATGCCAACGGAGCTCTGAGCATTGCTGTACCGTCGAGGCTGTACTACCCACCCCCGTCCGTAGAGAAACCCCTATCCGGCAAGCGACTGGTAGTCAAAGACAACTACGATCTGAAGGGCATCCGCACCGTTGCCGGTTCGCGTGCCATCCGCGAGTTGAAGAACGCCGCAGACGAGAACGCACCCAGCCTACAGAAGCTTATCGACTTGGGCGCAGTTGTCATCGGGAAAGTTAAAACAACTCAGGTAGCACTCGGTGAAGTGCCCGCGTAAGTGTTGGCTACTCATATCGCATCTACGCAAACTAACCTGGCTAGTGACTTCGTTGACCAAATTGCCCCTTTCAATCCCCGTGGCGACAACTACCAAAGCCCTGCATTCTCTTCCTGCGGAACCGGCGCGGGCGTGGCCTCGTACGAGTGGGTCGACTTTGGCACGGCAAGCGACACAGGCGGCTCGATCCGACTGCCGTCGAAAGCCAATGGCCTCTTCGGTCTGCGGCCGACAAACGGGAGTCTTCCAATCACACGCATAGTACCGCAGTCTCCCATCTTTGACGTCCCGGGTCTCCTATCACGTTCGGCCTTGCTTTTGCAAACTGCATATACAAACTGGTTCCCTAGCAAACCTTACGCACATCTCCCTCGTCGGATTATTCTGCCAACGGAGTTCTGGCCGACGGAAAACGAGACATCAATGCCTGTCTTCGAGTCCTTCCTGTCCCATTTATCATCGTATCTCAATGCCACGATAGACGAGGTAGACACCAACAGCTCGTTCAAGCTACACACAAACCACCCCGAGGGTATACAGTCCTACCTCCAATCAGCATACTCGAATATAACGAACTTCGACCAAGTAAGGCTCTGGTGGGAGCCCTTCAACGCCGCGTACCAAGCCAAGTTCGGCCGAGCGCCTTACATAGGTCCCGTACCCGCATCGCGCATCGAGCGCGGAGAAACACTCAACCAAGACCTGTATGACGATGCCCTGACTCGGGTGAACACTTATCGTGATTGGTTCAGCTCGCATGTCCTACCAACCTGCGAGTCTGCCATTCTCGTCTATCCTCTCGGCGCCGGCCTAGAAGAATACCGCGATATCTACCCGGAGCCACCCAGCGCGATATTCGGCGGAAGCTATCCCGCGACCTTTATGAGCGTTCTTTCGGGGGCTCCTGACTACACGGTGCCCATTGGTGAGCGGACTTATTATTCAAGGGTCACGCGGCGCAACGAGACTTTACCGGTGACGGTCGGCGTCATGGCAGCTGCTGGGTGTGACAGCATGTTGGTGGATCTGGTGGCTGGGATGGCGGAGGCAGGGGCCCTGATAGGCGAGGTCAAGACGGGGAGGAGCATGTATTGAATCAGCAGAGTGCTGGTCTTGGAGGCGCTCTGTGGTTGGGATGGGCTCTAATCTGATCGGCGTCTTGCACTAGCTTTTGCCAGTATCTTGACTTGTCACCCGGACACGGCATTATCACTAGACTCTTAAACTGTTTTATTTTGAATACAATTTTTGTTCGTTCTACCAATTACAGTATTAACTTGATTCTAGGGAGATCCCCAAGTGGTGTTTCTATTCAGGACCGTGACCTTCATGTCTACAAGCCTCGCAAACCGTGAATGCATTCCATGCAGACAAAGCCACTAGCGCTCCACGCCTGGACACCAGGGTGAGGCGAAGTCTTACTTTCGAGCCATCAATCGGGTGTGATGAACATCAATTGATCGCTGCGCTCTTTGACAGCTTGTCGGGCCCACAGATCATCCAGACCCACTGCTTCTCTGACCATTTCCAGGGAGGACATGGTTGCCAACAGCCGAATTTCGTGGCACGCATCTTGAACAAAACGCCGCTCTGCCGCAGTTTCTCGGGAATGGCCGTGAGACGCAGCGCATCAGGAGTGTCCTGATCCCCGCTCATCAGGATCTCGGTCGGAGGATGTAGACACTCCCAAGTTCTGTGTTGATGCGTGACCGGGTAGCGGCTGCTTTCGTCGTAGAAGACTTTTCGGAGGGAAGGCAAGGAGTTGTGGTATTGCTCTGCGATACCCTCCAGGAACCCGAGGATAGCGGCTGGATGGTGGTATCTGCAAGGTGCTCGGTCGCCGGCATACCCTCTGATCCGGTATGCGCCGCAGACGCACTCCACAAACCTGGGCTTCTCGTAGATCCGGTGACCAAGACACCAGAAGCAGGCTATGATTCTCAGTGTCTTCAGTGCGCTTGGGAGGACGCTCGCTGGGCTGACGGCTCTGTGGTGGCCGTCCGGGTCCCTCTCCACAAAAAAGTGGAAAGGCACTGCAAGATTCTGCAAGTTGGGCAGACCAGCCAAACTCAAGATCCCTGATATTCCGAGTGACCCGCTGATATTGCAAGGATAGTGGAGGTCCAGATTAAGCGTCGTGATGTTCTTGAGTGATCCAATGGTGTCGGTGAGGTACAGGGTGGTTAGGCCTGAGTTCAATAGGCCTGAATCCGTGTCCCCCTTCGCTTGGAGCTGAAAAGGTTCGCGGAGAAGCTGGAACATCCTATGCCGGCACTGTTCAGAATCCGTGTCGACTGACAGGGACTCGAGATTCCTGCACGATGTTAGTCACGGCTCAAAAGTTGAACAGGTTGGTTGGCAAGAGCTTTGCAAGAGCTTTGCAAGAGATAGCTTATAGGAGCCGAAGCAAGAAGGGCGTGCCTTGTACGTACGGAAAGACGGCGCAAAGAGCGGCAAGTTCGTGTGGAAGGCAAGGGCTCTCGGTCAAGTTGAGACTTCTTATAGATTCGGCATCGGCACTCAAGTGCTGATCCGGTCCTGGGCACAAGACTTTAGTAATATGTGCAAGAGGTTGGAGGCCGAGTTCAAGTTGCTGCCATTTCAGACAGCAGAAAGACTAGGGCTTACCATAAAGGATTCGGCGTGGAAGAGTACCAAACCAGCCACGGTCGTGGTTGAACCAGACGAGTCGGTCTAGTTTGGGTAGGGCGAGGAAACGTCTGCACACCCATGCCGCATAGTGGCTTGGACGAGTTAGGCTGGAATAAAGGGTCTCTCTTCCAATCAGCTGCAGTTCCTTGACACTCGAAAGATAGGGCAATGTCTCGTCCCAAAGTAAGGGAAAAACACGGCCGATCACTTCCATGTAAATCGAGTGCCTGAGAACATAGACCTCGGAGGTGTCACGAGAGAGGGGCTGTACATTGAAGTCCAAGGACTCAAGTTTGCTGGTATGACTTAGGACTCTGAACTGCAAGGTGTAGAGTTTTTCCACGACAATTTCATAAAACTGGCCGATGTTCACCCTTCGTTCCACTGTCAAATGGCTTGAAAATCCATGCTGAGGGTATGAGAGGATCGGGCTTAGGTAAACATCGGGGACCTTGTCATGAATGAAATTTCTTCGTCGTTCGCCGTGCCAAACGTCGAGGGTCATGCGCTTGACGAGTTTGCCAAATTGAGGCTTCTCAAGGAAGGTACGATAGAGGTAAACCAAGGTCTTGGCATCCCGAATGAGGAGGTTCCGATACAGGGCTGGTGGGACTTCAGAGGCCATCCGTTTGGAGACCAGGCAGAGGCTGGCAAGGTCTCGACGGGCGCTGGCGTCTTGCTCCTCTCGGGTCGCTGAGGGCTCCAGAGTGGATCGATCAAGCTCATACGGCTCATTGGGATCGACTGTCATCGTGGCCAGGATCATCGAGATGATCTTGCGTGGAAGCGTGTCGAGCGTGAGGGGCCCGACGTCGCTGCGATCCTCTTGCTCGGGTTGATTCGCATCTTGGGCTGGTGATTGGTCGGCCATGTTGGTCGAGGGGGCCCTCTGTGGCTGCGATTAATATGGGTGATGGAAAGAGGATGGGCTGAAGATGGTAATGTCCACGTTGGATCTTACCTTTCGTGTAGAGCTGGTCAGGTCGAAGTTGTGTTGGCGAAGCCGTGTGTTGTTTTGGCAACACGTCAGATGCGCGCTGCAGATCGTCTCTCGTGGCAAGGTGGAAAGCTTTGCTGATGATGGGCCACCGTCATGTCAGTTTCGAATTTACGAAGTGCAAATTAGTACCAAAACTATTTTTTGGTTTTGTTTGCAGGGACGTTTGGTGATGAAAACAAGGGTGAAGGGGGGGGGGCCAAGGGACTTGTGAATGACACCAGTGCTGTCCTTTTCGACGCCAGTGTCTTCTGTCCAGGCAACCGCAAACGCCTGAAAGGCTTTTGGCATTGGGGCAGATCGGATGATTTTAGTCAAGTCAGAGTATGGCGGAAGTTGGCAACTTGCTACAAGTTTGCAAAAGCGCCAACACCAGCAATGTCTCCTTCAAGGCTCACATCCTTGACAGACCAGGCGAATTGTGCAAGTCAGCCAATTAAGCCAGAAGTTGCGTAAAGCCTTCATGTTTTCATGTTCATCGCATTACCGATGCTCTAAAAGAACCGGTAGGAGGATGAGTTGATCTTCAATTGTGTCTCGGCTCACTTCGCGAAGCTGTGCTGGGCGGACATGGACTATTGATATTCTTTGAGTTCCTCTATGAAGCCGAAACAACAGCAAGTTCCCTAGAAGGGCAAGGCAAGACATAATCGCAACCTATTTCATACCAAGGTTCCTATGTCGCCTGTGCGTCACAGCAATGGCCGGGCGTCCTCTACTTCCAAGGTTGGGCAGGGATCTCCTCTCCGCCTCCACCTCCACCTCCACTATCACTTGTACACAGCTTTGGAACCGGCACCGGCTCTAAGAGCACGAGGCGGCGTGACCAGGATTCTCGCCTAGGGTGGACCTAGTATATGCTCAGCGATACCGAATATTTACCATGATGAGATCTGATACTTTCAAGTTGTATTGATAATTCTGGTACTACCGCGCAGAGCAATAGCTTGGTGACCATTTTCTTCACGCCAGTTAACACCAGCTTACTTCACGACAAAGATTCGGCATGGAGTCTATCGCATCCGATGCCTCTCCTTTCGAGGCAGTAGAATACATCCCGCCCGATGCCATCTTCGATCTGACCCGACTTTATCTCGCGGACCCAGACGAGCGTAAGGTCAACTTGGGCCAGGGCACGTACAAGGACGAGAAGGGTGACCCATGGATCCTCCCCTCTGTTCGCGCAGCTAAGGAGACCATCCGCGGTGCCAATCACGAGTACCTCCCTATCTTGGGATTGGCATCGTTCCGGAATCTGGCTACTAAACTGGTGTACGGAGATGACTCCACAGCCATCAGAGAGGACAGGGTGAGTACTGGGCTGCAACATAATAGTGCTGGACTTGTGATCAGCAGTCGCTGATGTGAATCTCGCCCAGGTCGCTGCATGCCAGGCACTTTCAGGCACAGGTGCCCTCTCACTAGCCGGAACCTTTCTGCGCCAGACTCTACCTCCCGGTACACCCGTCTATATCACCGAGCCAACGTGGTCGAACCACCGCCAGGTCTTTGAAGCCGCTGGCTTCGAGGTCCGCGAATTCCGTTGGTACTCGGTCGAGACAGGCAGCTTGGATATCGCATCCATCCTCCAAGCTCTGTCACAAGCGCCACCACAATCTGTCTTCGTATTTCATGCCAGCGCTCATAACCCGAGTGGCTGTGATCCAGGTAAAGAGAGATGGAAGCAGATCGCCGACGTCGTAAAAGACCGACAGATCATCCCGTTGTTTGATTCTGCGTACCTCGGAATCACCTCCGGCAGCTATGCTGAAGATGCGTTCGCCATTCGCTACTTTGCCGACGAGCTGGGCCTGGAGACGGTGGTCTGCGCGTCGTTTGCCAAGAACATGGGCTTGTATGGTAAGTGACTGGTCTTGGAATTGCCCTCATGCAAGCAGTGTTTACGAGAAAAATGGCTGCTGGATACTGACTGGACACGTACAATACATAGGCGAGCGCGTTGGTCATGTGTCCATCGTCACCAAGTCCGCCAGCACAGCCGAGGCCGTCGAGTCACGACTGGCGCAGATAAATCGAGCTCATATCTCCAACCCGCCAGCATTCGGAGCTCGGATAGCAGCAGCCATCCTTGGAGATCACCAGCTCCGTGCACAATGGCACCGCGATTTGGTCACCATGAGTTCTCGTATCGCGGGCATGAGGGTGGCGCTCTACAACGAACTCAAGAAGCTTGGTAAGTTTCCTACTCCTGGATGATATTGCGAGCTCTATTGCTGACCTAGGTTCGAATTTGAAGATACGCCTGGTGACTGGAAACGAATCTTGGAGCAGAAAGGCATGTTCTGTATCCTAGGATTGAGTCTAGACAAGGTGTTGGAGCTCAGAGGTGCGTCAAGATATTGAGCACGTCTGACTGTTTACTTGTTCAAACCTGCTGACTCTTGGTTGCTCAGAGAAATCTCATGTTTACATGGCGGATAGCTCCCGGGTTTCCATCGCAGGGTTGAATGAGAGCAATGTGGCATATGTCGCTGCTGGGATTGACAAGGTGGTGAGGGGATAGCATACCATATCCGAATAAAAAAGCCCTACCAGTTCTCACGCACACAAAAAGTAGCCCAGAAAAACTTCTTGTGTCAATACCCTAATTTCCCTGCCTGCTATTTTCACTCCAAAAAGACAACCCCGCCTCCATTCGCGCCGCCCCATACACAGACGAACTATCTAGCGCCTCCCCAGCATACTCTCGTGCGGCCCTCAGATGGGTAAGCGCAGTCTCAAGAGCAGGGAGGCGAGTGCCGTGCGCCTCAGCGATTGAGACTGCGTGCCCGGCGTCTTTAGCCGCCAGTGCAGCCGCGAACCCAGGAAAGGTGCCGAGGGGCGGAGCGTAGGCGCCCGTAGTCATGCGTTTGGAGTAGCTCTCGAGTACCGGGCCGTACATGCTCCCGATGAACTCCTCCATCTGGGCTGTGCCGAGGCCGGTCTTCTCGGCGAAGACGTGGGCTTCGGCGACGAGCTCTTGCAAGCCGATGACGAAGATGTTCCTGTTTCATGAGAGGAAATATTTCAGCTGATTGTTGACAACTCCAAAGAATTCGACCAATGTGACAAGTTGGGGACAGGAGCAAATACGGACCCTGAGATCTTGAGCAGGCTGGCCTTACGGACATCCTCGCCCATGTTAATGATGCTCTTGCCCATGGCTGCCAAGATGAACGGTCCGATCCTATCGATAGTCGCAGCCGGACCAGCCATGGAGAATATAAGTTCCCCGGCGGCGGCAACAGGGCTGGCTCCGAACACGGGTGAGGCGACAAAGATGGTGCCCTTCTCGCCAAGCCGCTCTGACGATCTTGCGCATGTGTCGGGGTGGACCGTCGACGTGTCAATCCAGACCTTGCCTTCCAGTGATATTCCTGCCTCGATGGCTTTCGTTACCAGGCTGTCTAACACTTCGTCGTTCGAGATCTGCGGGCAGTTAGCACTCAATTAGGAGTCCTTTGTGCCTTACTGGTTGACTCAGGCCAGCACTTTAGGAGCCCGGGTGGCATACCATGGTGAAGATGATGTTGCAATTTGAAATTACTGCCTCGAAGCTGTCCTCTGGTACTGCGCCTGACTCTCTGAGTGGCTCGCCACGCGACAATGTTCGATTGCTGTAGCGAAGTGGAGGCATATTATTTGCGGCAAGGTGCTTTTGCAGATTGAGTGCCATGCCGATGCCCATCGAGCCCAGCCCATACTAAGATGGCGACTGTTAGTATTCACCAACAAGTCTGAGGCACAACTCTAGTGAAGTAGAGATAGAGGGGATTATTCGTTACTCACCCAGCCAAAATATTCTGAAAAGGCCATGTCGTCGCTCTGACGTGTACAAAGGTGGCCTCTCGAGGCGATTGATTTGGAGGATAGGATAGTGAGAACAGGACTGCTCGTGTTGCTATTCAAATCCACAGAATTGATGAGAAGTGAGAGAATACATGATATTTCCAAGGCAACCGATTTTTTTCTCCAGCTATGTGAAAGGTGAATTTCTGCTATGTCCCAACCTCCACCGGGGACAGCAGCGTGGGTGGTGGAGCTCCACTCCCGCGATTTGAAATCGGCCTCCAAGCCAGACGCCGGCTCATTCTACCGCGGCAAATTTCAAATCAGGCCAACCCTGTCACCACCGGCTCGTTCCACCAGACGGGAACACCATTATCGACCAAGTCAGGGTACTCATCCGAGACGATCTCCTCGAGCACCGTCGCCATAGAGTTCCCAATGGGCCACACACACCTCTTCTTCCAGAACCCGAGCACGGCTTTCGCGTAGCACGCCTCGCCCAGTTCCGGGGAAGCGTCCAACAAAGCATCAAGCCCCGCCATCCCTGGGTCGTGGCCGGGAGTATGCTGGTGGCCGGGCAGTGGTGTCTCCTCCATAGCAACATCCATGATTGCATGAAAAATAACAGTAGGCGCCTCGAACCTCCTGCGGACCTGCCCCTGCCCTTGGGACCCAACCGCAGCCGAGCGAGCGCGCATTTCAGACGCAGCCCATCTCAGGGACCGCCAGATGGCCAAGACGATCCTGTATGAGGTCATAGTCACCCAAGGAGCCTCACGTAGGGCGTCCTGCTGGTCGGTAGACAGGATTGTGGACAGCGAGGCCATGGCCTCGTCGAGAATCATGATGACGGCGTCGTCGCCCGTCTTGTTCTGCATCAGGGCTTCAAGCGAGCGCCTAGTACCCGCATAACGACCTAGCGTGAGGTGTGTGGCTGTAGCTAGACCCGCTACCACGCTGGTGTCGACGATTCCGCCGATGAGGAGGTCATCTGGCTTGTAGAGGGCGATCTTCACCGCTAAGACTGTGCATTCGATGGCTCGCCAGATAGGCCGGTACGTGTTTGGATCGTCAGTGTTGTCGCTTGAAATTGGATCCGGCACAACACGGGAAACTTGTCGCAGAGCTGCGATCACCTGCTTATTCTGGTACTGGGTGAATATGTGAAATGCCGACGGGTCCGCCGGGGTTGGCGGCATCTGGTAATAGCAGCGCGTAAAGTCTCTGACAAACGCGTCAATATTGGTCAACACGAACAGTGTTGCCATGGGCGACATGGACAGAGACAACATTAGCTGCGGGCTCGGGGATCCTGTCATGAGCGATTGCGTGGCCAAGGCGAGCGACCTCGTACTGGGACAAGGCGGCTCCATTTGCTCCTCAGACCCGAGAATAGCCTGAATTCGCGGCTCCTGGCCGAGGCACCTTGACCATCTCTCTGCGGTATCAGCTTCCCAAAGGGAAATGGAAAATGGCAACTCCCAGTCGAGGTCGAGTGATGAGGTCAGCATCCGGGCGTTGCAGGGAGCGGAGAGATGATGATCCAAGAATAACAGTGTATACATGGACAGCTTGGTGGATTCCTCGTCGATGTATAGTTTCCACAGGTCATGGAGCGCTCTTCCATCGCCCTCACTTAATGACGAATCATGGTGCTGTATCCAAGGTTGGGAAGCGGATGTAGCTACGGTTTGTTTGAGCAGGCCGAGGTCTTGCGCCGCCTAAGCATAGTCAATTGGATTATTACATCATTTCACGAGTAACAAAGAGAGTGAAGGATGGGAGTCAGTCTTACATCAACGCCAGTTCGTAACATCTTCTTAGCCTCTCTATACTGGCAAGCATTTCCCATGAAGGCGCCGTAGATGATATGGAGTAACCAGGCCTGCATACTCCAAGCCGTACTTAACTCTTTCCAGTCCGAGCCAACCTAGAGAAGAGGTCTACCGTTAGCAAGGTCGTGCTAGACCCTGGGACAACACGAAAATGATGGCAAGTCACACCAGACGGGCGAGACTCCTCCGCCCGGTATCCCAGAGGTTCTTGCTTAATTTTACACATGACGAGGCCTCTTCACCGGACAGTGTTTGGGCTGTGTAGAGGCAGCCAATCGCCGTGACAATGTTCTTGAGTACGTCTGGCGTTTCGTTGCCAAAGGTTGGTTGATGGAGCAGCGGGAACGCCGGATGGAATCGCGCAAAGTAGGCATCTGTGTAAGTATCTGTGCTTGTCGACGTTCCACTGAATCGATCGATATGACATGAGTATCAGAAAAGCACAGAGTTTTTGGCGAGAGCATAGAAACAGTGAAAGCTATTCGGCGGCACGTACACGGTTTTGCTGCCGCCTGGAGAAGATTGGGGCGGGGCGGGCCCGGAATGACTCTTCGCGGGGCTTGTACATGAAGGCTGACCTTCGATGTAAGCAGGAATCGGGCTTCCCAGTGTGACCTGTGGCGGTGAGGCTGGGCTCGTTGAACTTGTGGGGGGCGTTGCTCCCTGCTCTGGGTTTGGTCTCGATGAAACCTGACCAAGAAAGGATGAGTGATCTAGATTTACTGGTGCCTCAAGGTCATCGTCTCGATCATGGAGGGGCACATCAGAGCGTGAACGGGGCTGTGAATGGGCTACAGGGTGGTTGCGCCCGCTTCGACACCGTTCTATATGCCGCTTGCATACATCTCTCCTAGAGAATCTAGCCTGGCAGAGCAGGCACTGAAACGGTCTTTGTGTGCCCAGTCCATGTTCTGGTCACGGTCAGCAAGGCTTCACTAGGAATTGGATAGAGGCCTGCGAATTTTGCGACCTACTTGAGCGTCCATGCCGTTCTAGATTTTCCTAGTTTTCATTGACAACGTCAGCGAGGACAGCTGAGACACGAGATATGCTATCGGCATGCAGCTGTTTAGATGCAGGGAGTCCGGGGTGGAGGCCGGGCAGTGGCTACATACATTCCTGGTAAATGTCTGAGAGCACACACTACATGTAAAGGGCCGGTTGGAGCTCATGTTAGAAATTTGGTTGCATTTATATGCACATGCCAATGACTGCCCTGTAATCATTCCATAGAATGCTGTCTACTCATTGATGTCCGCCGTCCCCGGCTATTGAGGCGGGGTCATCGGCAACGAACAACCCTGACCCTATCTATACTAGAGCTGCCCAGGTGAAAGCTCCATGGCGATCCAACGAATGAGGGTTATTTGTGAGCTTCTCTATCGTTCAACGGACATGCCCGGGCAACGCTCGTACTATGCCACCAAAAATGCAAGTTTCGCTTGAGAGACTGTATGTATCGAAGTCCTGGTCCTAATGAACCAATTGCGGTTATAATAGAAGGTGTAAGAACGCGACAATGCCTCACACGTTGTGACTCACAAATATAGTTGGACGAGAACGTTCCTAGGACCAATGTCCGTCGTCAGTCCACTTACTATGGCGAGGAAGTTGGCATGGGCTGGGGGCCCTTTGCCTAATCTTTTTGGGGTTTAAGGAGGGGGCTTATAGATGGCGGTCTACGAGCCACGGAAACACTTTGAACGGGCCCCAAAGACCATATATTCAACCAGGTGTGTTCTTGTCCCGCAGGTGGTAATACGTCATGAGGCAGATCCATCTGTGTCCAGGGTAAATAAAATTCCCTTGGGTCGGGCAGAAAGTTGCGTAGACTGCGCACCGCCCCTATCCCCCGGGGATTGTCCGATGGTATCGGACCGGGGCCGAGTGGAATAAAGCCTTGGCAGTAACCTTTAAGTCCGCTATCCTGCTAAACATTTGAACAGGTGGGGGTAGACATCCAATAAATAGTCACCGTTAACGGAGGAGGTCCCATAGTTACAATGTAATGGGCTTGGCAGTTTCTTGGCTGCGTGCGAATGAAAATAAGTTGAAGAAAATGGAAACATAAACATCTTCACCCCGTGCTCGGCGGCCGTGCAAGACTTTGTGATCTATCACTTCAGCAGCAGGCTACAAAAGATATGCTTGGAAACAGAGCCACCGGTCTTATCGCCAGCCTCACAGGCGTGGCGCTGGCTCAGCTCGATGCCGTGCCCTCTGGCTTCAACACGGATCGGTGGGCTTGGGTCTCTAACCAGGATCCTCTCCTCGCAGTGATTCCGGGACACTTCAACCGTTCTATGTGGGAGGCGCCTTCTGCCGCAGAAGTTTCTGATTCAAGGGTGGCCGCCATGTTAGTTCTCACTATAGTCTACTACTGACAAATAAACCTCAGCATATCAGCTGCTGACATGGAATGCATTACAACTTAGTAACGAGCATATTAATCAGACGAGCTTCGTCGCTTATGACGAACGCTTCTTCGATATCATCGGACCCAACGCCACAGTCACACAGCTGCAAAAGCTCCCATTCCAGGTGCATGAGGCCTCGTGCTACATTCCCGAGCAGTCTCTGCTGTTTTTCGTGGAGTGGGGCCCGCCCGGAGGTGTGAATGGCACGCATGACTGGCAGTACGTCCTGGACGTCCGGACCAACAACCTGACCAAGATCCGGACAAATCCACCCACTTACAATGTGCATGGGTGCGTGTTCCAGAACGGCAAGCTGCATGTGGTAACAGACGGGGGCCCAGACGAGACGGCGTACCTGGCGACCATCGACCCCAAGACCTGGGAGCGCAAGACAGTGCTGAACAATTTCAACGAACGGCCTTTCATGAGCTTCAACGACCTTGAGCTGAATCGCGAGGGGAATCATTACATGACGGATTCGAAATCTGGCTGGGTATGCAACGAAATCAACAGTACTTGACTGAGTTTCCCACATGGCTACATAGACTGACAGATGTATCGCAGGGCCGAGACCGGAACCCCTTCTCAGCGCCCACGCTCCCACCCTCTACTTCGTCAACGCCACCACCCTGCGTATCAAAGAACTAGCCTACCTAGACGGCAACACCAACGGCAGATACCTATCGCCCGACGACAGGACGATCTACCTAGCAGACACGGGGCCCTCCGAGACCAAACCGCCTGAGGCTGGACCGCTGTGCTGACGTGTTCGCCCTCTCAATGAAGTGGTCTCGGTGCTTTTTCGCATGATCGCGCAAATTCCTGAATGCTGCGATGCCTTCCACGCAAGTCTTGCGCTTGCTTGTTAGATCAAACCCGTCCAGCTTCGTCATGTGGCACTCCGGCCTTCCTCCGCGCGTGATCGGCGCGGTGACGTGGTGTTGGTACAGCCTAAGTGTGCCGGCATGGTAGGTTGAGCTGTATGTGTAAGTGTTGCCATCGTAGACCGGCTCCTCTTCGCCGTAGTTCTGCAGGTCGTGCATGGCGCGAGCTCCACACGCACCGTCATGAAGAGCCTGCCGCAGTGCGACTTCCGTACCCCCCTTTGGAGACTTGGCCTCAAGGAAGAAATTTGGCGCGATGGGGACAAGTGGGTGCTTTGTCGGTACAACGGTCGTGCTCAGCTTCCTCCTTACGTCCCCGTCAAGGTCCCCAGGGTGAGCGCCATCGAAATAATCCGGCACGGCCTTGACCGTGGCCCGTCCAGTCATCGAATCGAGGTTGGTGAAAGGGAGGTGACCCTCGTTCGGAATATCGGCGCTGCCAGCGATAATCGGAATAACACGTTGCATTATGGTGCCTTCTGACATTGATTTATTCTTGCGTTTGAAATCGTTGAAATGCCAATCAGAAAATCGTGATGGTGATAGAGAAGCCCTTGGAAGGGCCATGGTTGCCTGGATGTCATGTCTATTTCCGGGTTCTTGGGCAGGTCGATTGTCCCCGCTGGAGTATTCGTCGGGGTATATGTTGTGATCAATCATATGTTGTTCGAAATTGTCGTCGTAGGCAGAGGATCGTCTGGTCCTGGAAGACGCAATTGTTGCCGTGTAGACTGCGTGCCCTGTGTACGGCCGCTTTGTGCAGATGTCCCGGAGCCACTTCGAGCCATGGCATGCGCAACGGCCTCGGGCCCCGGATACTACGCTGGTATGTTAGTAGGCAAGTGTGCATCAAAAGATGGAAGCCTCACTCCTCGAAGATGACGGAGATCCGGTCCGCCGTGCCTGGCAAACCTTGCAGGGCCCGTGGAGTGATTGACAGTATCTGCAGAGGGGCCAGGTGCGGGCCAGATGCTATTTCGCCGGTCGAGCTCTCTCAGGGCGCGAGGCGTGAGCCAAACCTTCGACAAACTGTTCCAGAATCCCGGCGGGAAGTTTGAAGGTCGGAGACGTCCACCTCTCAATTTGGCCTGCTTCGCTGAGGGCTCGTCATGCGATGAGTCGCCACCTCGCCGCCTCTTTCGGTTCTGTGACTTCACCATGGGCGGTCGTGATATGGACTGCGGCCGGGCATATGTGACTGTTTAACAAAGGTTGGTGACCGTCGGTGGCCTCGCTTGAGTGATGGAAACGAGGCAAGGAAAGACAAAGGTGGGGTTTTATGAGGCAGCTGCCTCAACTATACTTGCACTCTTTGTCGCTGGCTTTCAACCTAGACATCCTTGCACTGCCGCATCCGTTCTTTATTATGTTTGCTGAAACTCGAGCTGGATTTGTCATAAGTGGTAGGCAACCTGACGAAGATATAGACAAATCGACCCAGCTTCAACATACATAACAATATACACTAGAATACGAGGCTAAATATGATAATAATATTGATTTCTATAGCATAGCCTAACGCTTTATTTCTTTGTCCTAAATAAAGAGCGCTATATGGTTAAGATCGGATATTCGCACCCGCTAAAACGGATAGTACACCCATTATTAAAATAAGTATTTAGTTAAATTACTAACTCAATTCTATATATTTTATATTAGTTTATATATATTTAATATCACCTAAATTTCTACTATTTAATAGTATAAGACTTGGTTTTATAATAATAATAATTACATTAATATTTAAGAAATAGTAGTATATTTTAATTTTATTAAAAAATTATCTATATTATAATATCTAATTTAACTTTAAACTAGATTTTTTTAAAGTATAAAATCTAGTATAGAAATATACTAGAAAATATAAAGTATTTAAACATATTCTCTTTATAATTATAAGTCTATTATAAACTAAATTATAACCTTATAAAGTAAGTATTATTTATTAATTAAAATCTTAAATAAAAATATTAATATAATTTTAATACCTCTAATTTTTATATATTTAACTACTTTAAAAAAGTATTAAAATAAATCGAGAATAGGATATATATTTATATTAATAGATAACTTTAAAAGTTAAAAAAAGTCTAGTAGCGGGTGTACTATCCGTTTTAGCGGGTGCGAATATCCGATCTCATACAAATAGTCCATGAGTGTAACCACCCTGAGACCTACGATATTGTATCGTAACCAAACATTGGAGTTTGGCCATGTCTGTCGGTTGTATTAGCTGGCTGTTATGCTGTGAAGGTTGAGTGGCTGCCAAACATAGGTTGATGTGGGTGTGTCTTTACTATGCCTGAGATATTAAGATGCTAGTAATGATTGTGAGTAAAGGGCTATGAGAAGTATGTTATAGTTAAGGAGATTATAATTATTGTTGTATAATAGTTATAATTATGTTATATACTTTGTAGATCTCTATATTAGACTACTAATAGATTTATATATTCTGAATTCCTAGGAGCCCATATGAGCTACCAGTATTAATACTATTATTTGTTGTTATTTTAGTTATGTAATAGAAGTATACTAAGTAGTATGTCTGCTAGAGTACTTGAATTAGCGGCTGTGCTGGTTGAAAGCCCCAGAAAGATGATGAGGAATGTTCCCTAGTAGCTGCTTTATACACTGAAGTTCGTCGCCGTCGTCCAGTGCATGCTGGACAGTTTTAGGTATAGCAAGCCTTGGCACTCTCTCCGTATATCCCATAGTGAGCTCCTCGACGCTCCTACACATTCCTTCCACCACCCTATGTGGATCATAGTCCTTAATTATGGTGAATATGTAATCCAAGCCGCTTCTCATACCTTTCTACATAGTTGAGTAGGGTTTAGGGTGCATCCATATATAGCCGATAGAGAACGCCCTAGCCATAGCAGACACAACGTCCGAGTTCTGGATGCATGTCTTAAGCTTGTCCCCCCCAGTAGGATCACCAGGAAACGAGAGTTCAGCAAGTTTTCCCTTGCCTATGGCCTTTTTTGTATAACACCTTTGGTGGGTGTTTACCATATGGTCCCGTGTATCCTTAAGGATGGAGTTCAGATCTGTATCGATGCAGCTAATTTCTGCGGAATCGTTCAACGCATCGTACAATGTGCGCAGCTCTACAAGGAGGCGCCTTTGCCTCATCTCTGCATGGGGTGTTGTGGAAGCAGAGACGCGACCTTGGAGCTCATCCATCATTTGTTGCACCTTGTTAAAAGCTGGCAGTATGTAGTCTTCTCGGCTGGGTGAACGAGCTTGTATTCCAGAACGATCCAGGTCAGAGCCGTCTGGGACCCCATGTAATGTAGCGACGAGATTGGTAACCATCATGGGGAAGGTGTTGACGAAGACCTCCTTGATAATGTTGCCAACCTGCTCTCTAGTGAGGCTCTTAGTCTTAGGCTCCCTTTTCGAGGTCAGGCGTCCGATCCTAATAGGAGTATTGCAGAGACGGAGATATGAGTGGGCTGCGATATGCTGATAGTAGGTCCAGGTATAAGGTCTAGTACCCTGGCCATGGGCCTCCAGCTGCTCGAAAGTATGCTGAATGTACTTGGAGAAGACAGACCCATTTGCATCTCCTAAGAGCCTACTGACGACCTTGTGGGCCTCGTAGGATTCAGTGGTGAGGCCACGCCCAGGTCCCCTATCGTGTAGGGTAAGCTCGACCTGTGCCAGTGTCGGCTCAGCCTCGTCCTGAACACCATTGTCATGGGACTTTTCATCATCTCTCTTCCCGTCGATTTGATCCCTCTTGGTCAGTGGGTCCTTCAACTCGTTCTGGCGTGACCTGGGGCAACGTAAGCCCTGACTGTCACAATCTCCTCCCGTGTCCACTCTATCGATATCGGTATTCGGACGTGTGCCACTATCAAGCTGAGGGCGTTTGTGTGGTGACCCAGCCGGCTTTTCTGATGTGCCCACCTCCATAAATGGACGCTTTTTAGCCAGGTGGGACGAGTATTCGGGCTGTAGACCCTGGGCTGCCTCGCCACCACCTGGTATGTCTAATAGTGGAGCCTTGTCGAAAGTGTCTTCTGAATCCTCGTGTTTATCTTGCTGGTCACCATCGCCTTGTCTGGTCTTCTGCCGGGTGCCTGGTGTGGAAGCCTCCTTGCCTCCCTTGCCTAGCTGCTTAATATTTTCAGCTGGCTCACCGGAGACGTTTGCCCTTCCCCCATGTTCACTCAGCCATCCCTCAAGCTCCTCTATATCTTCTGGTAAGATATCGGGCAGTAAATATACTAGCCTCTGTTGCAAATCCTGTATCATTGTCTCCACTCTTTGCATGCCGTCGTTTGAATGCCCCACTCTCAGTGATCTCAAGTAGGCTATGACTGACTTCAGCCAGGGAATTAACCTGTTGATTGGTAGGCACTCTAGGATGTCATAAGTGCTGATCTCCTTTTCCAATAGGAATTGTAGGAAACCTTCCATCGTGCCCATGAGCGTATCTGGATCTTTTGGTTTGGGTAGAGCCTTGAATTTCTCATATTCGTCAACAGTTACTGCACACTGCTCCTCTATTTCCCATCGGGCACGTAGCCCAGCAATGTCCTTTCGAAGGCGTTTGATGTCTGCATTTGCCTCAGTCCTTTCTATCCATGGTAAGAGGCTGTTTTCAAGGGAGCAATCGAGAGAGGTTTTCTCTTCTGTCAGCTCATCCCTTGGTAAAGATAACTCGCTCATGTCCGTGGCAGCCGGGAGAAATTTTGCCTTTCTCATTAAGGCAGCGACCTGTCTCAGGTATGCAGATCGATTGTTCGTTGTCTCAGCTTGATTCAGATGAGATATCGTATTGCTGATTTGTTTATACAGCTCCTTGGTTGTGAGTTGTCGAGCATCTTCGATAAGCCTAACGTTGCTGTCCACCAAAGGGGTACTGTGTTGACGGCTGACTACCACTGCCGTTGATGTCTGGGCAGTTAACTGAGAGCAAGCTGCGACTGTTAAAGAGGACGCGGGCCTTGGTTCGAGTGACATGACAGGCATGTCGTACACCGGCAGACTATCGGCTAGCTGTATCTCTGATGATGACACTGTTTATGCTATATGAGTAAGCTTTATAGCCTTGTGCCGTATCTTGAGTGATTATCTTTGTGTCTTGTTTTGCTAGGAGTATGTTGAGGATGATGATCGTGGATGAGGGGTTGAGATGAGGGGCTGTTCCGAGTACGTGTGAGAGATATTTGAATATGGTGTGAAAATAAGCATTGATAGTTAGGCTAGCTAGGTGAGGTGAACCTTAAATTTACAAGGTATTAGTAATATAAAATATGTACTTAAGTAGATGGACCATGTCACGGAACGTCGTGTCGGCCTTATATACTGCTTGGAATTCAAGTTACTAACTTGAAATTCTAGTCTTTTGCAAAGTAGTGAATATATCTCAGATACACAAATACTATATCTAGATACAAATACATAAATACAAAATTTATATTTATATCTAGATATAAATATAGATATAAGAAAAAATCTAGATATAAATACAGATATAAATATAGTATCTATATACCTAAATATATATCTATATCTATATCTATATTTAGATACTAACCTAAATTAAGGTTATATAATTAAAAAGTTATATTAAATATTAAATTTTTTTCTCTATTTAACTATATATTTTTTATATTTATAAAATAATTAATAAATAAGTAATTACTACTATTAAAAAGGCTTTAAATTATTTTCCTTATAAAACTATTTTATAATAATATTATTTATTTACTTATTACTAGACTAATAGTAGTATAAAATATATAGTTAAATAGAGAAAAAATCTACTTTTTAATAATATATTTATTATATTTATATATTTTATATCTAAATATTATATCTAAATATAAGATATAAGAAAAAGATAAATATAAATATAGATATAGATATAAGAAAAAAGCTAGATATAAATATATATATAGATATAATATTTTATATCTAATATAGATATAAGATACTAGATATTAAATATAGTTACTACTCTAGTCTTTTAGCTAATCGGTCCTTTATATAAGCAGTCAATTAGATTCATATTAATTTCAAGTTACATAGTAGGGGTTTAAGCCCCCCTATTAGAAAATCATTTAGTTTAGGAGGTCTAAAGTAGTATTTAAGGTATAGGAAGCCTCTGTCTAATAAACAACTAAGAAGTAAATAGCCTACTTATCTTATTTTATTTAATTTTCAGGCTATATATAAGTACTCTACTTACTCTAAAGGTACCTAGAGCTCTATAAGGGCCTTAGGGAGGGTAGTATCATAGAATATTATATTAGTCTTATATACTACTTAGAATTTAAGTTACTAACTTAAAATTTTAGTCTTTTAGCTAATTAGTCCTTTATATAAGTAGTTAATTAGATTTATATTATATACCTAATAATTTAAATAAGTATAAAATAATAAGAATATAAATAAATAATATACTTATATTTTATATAAAGGAATTTTATTAAAAGAAGGAGGAAGAAATATATAAAGTAGGTTTTTATATAAAAGATAGGCTTTAGCCACCTTATATGTTTTTTTATTTAAATATCTATCTATTCGTCATCTTCTTAGCCTATAGACTACCTACTAGCAGCTCATATCTCATCCACAAATTCAACAATTACTTAGTATATATCCTTATAATCCTCTATATAAGGAACCTCCAGCTTTCCCTATAGGGCCCCCTCTTCTATAGCCCTCCTTACTTATTATATAAAGTTAGAAAGATCCTTAATAATAAAGTAATATACCTAGAGGAGGAAGTATTAGTTCTTAGATATTCTTACTTCTACTTTATATATATATATATATAGATATAAATAAAGTAGTAGATTAAGGATATTTTAAGTCCCTACCTAAGTAATAATATTTTTTAGAGGGCTATATTAGAAGCCTAGAAAGCTATATCTCTTAATATACTTATAAAGCTCTATATAAGTATACTAAGGTAATTAAAGATAATAATTACTTTAAATAAGGGCTATATTAATATATAATACTATACTATAGTAATATTTAAATATAAGCTATTCTACTAAACTTGTTAATATTATGTTTATTCTTGTATACTAACTACTAAGCCTGAAAATAGCTTCCAATTCGTTGATTCTAAGCTAGGGACCCCTCGCCAACGCTTCAGAAGTACCGTGTGGCATAAAGATTAGGGATTCACCCTGTATTGCGTGTCCGCTGCTGGCGCTACAACAGGCTGGCGCTACATTGGGCTGGCACTACCTATATACTTTACATCTATATTACAACCTTGCCGTTAATCTGGCCTGAAACCAGGAAGAATATCTTTAATGGCATGCACGGCACGTTGCAGAGGAGGTTGACGCACCAAGCAGAGTGACTGTCCAACTGCCGTAGAGGGGCCACGAGCATGGCACTGCGATACTTTAGGCATCAGCGCTGGGTGGGAACCGAGCGGGGTACAATCACACGCTGATGCGCAAAGAATGAGTTTCGTGCTGCACATAGCTTCTCACAGCCAAGGCCGACTCTCGTGCAGAGAAAGAACGATGACGGCAAGAGTGAGAGCACAAGGGGAATCTGACTTCTGATGCGCTCTTCGTGACCGACTCGAAGGAGGTCAATATTCAATTTGAAGAGGAGAGGTCATCGTGTTAGGCCTCGACCGCCTCAAATTCCATTTCGTCGGGGACGTGCGTTTGAGTTATCAGAGCACGGTGCACCTGCTTGGATGTCCCCTGAAGGACCTTCCATGGAAAGGCGACTGCTCTACACTGCACAACTACGCACCCTAGTGGCTCTTGTGTTTTTCTCCTCCGACCACTGATTCCTTTTACGCCAGCCAACGTATGTATGCACACTACCTTGGTAGACAGGTCGACCCGGCGTGCTGTGAAGTGTAGGTATGTCACTAGCTCTCCAGCATGGTGGTGTCTTCACATTGATCATTCACTTCTTCCCGTGCTTGACGTAGGAAGACTGCGCAATGCAGACGTCCCCATACTTATTGCTTTGGCGATTCCCAATCATTGATGAGTCTGCGAAAGGTGAACCCACAACCAGCGGTGCCCAACCAACTCTTTAAATATCAAGTCGACGCAGCGATTGTTGTACCACGTTGTCACGAGGTTGCCAAAAACTCGGTGAAAATAAGGCAGTCAGTCCCCCATGCCGCCCGATCGTGGTAGCAATACAATGTCTCGGCATATCCATGGAGACGGATCTGGTAGATCAGCAGCTAGATCACTCGGCCTTGTACGTCAAAATTATGCGAGATTTTACCTCAAGAATGAAACAATCGAATCCCTTCGAGACCCGCAAACAGCCGGGATCGACAAGTACAACATACGATTCGTACCAGAAGATGTTGAGCAAATGGTTCAAGCCGAAGATGGAGAGCTGGACGACCAAATTCTTGATCGAGCTATCAACTTCATTAACATGAAGCATTCTCTACGAAAGCCAGATGGTACACGAATTGCCTGGGATGATCAGTGCTGGGAAACATTTACCCTGCATACACACTGGTTCACCAAGATGGAAGCCGGAGCTGTCTCTGATAACAAGAAGGCGGCAGCAAGATTGATGAGATTGATGAGTAAAGAAGGCAAGGGTGAATTGTCTCAACTTGACTGTCTAATGATTCCATGCCACCACAGGGACCCGGGTCATTGGACTCTGGCACTCGTGTTCCCTAAACGTGGCAAAATCGCCATACTGGACTCATTGGCGAATACGGACAGAGCTTCACATGTTCACAAACATATTCGCCAATGGCTGAAAACCTGCATAGGGGGCACCTTTCAGCAGGGAGAGTGGCCTCTCGTATATCTACCATGCCCTCGACAGAAGAATTCTCATGACTGTGGCGTTCATGTTGCATTGAATGCCTGGTTTGTGAGCAAGGGAGTCTGGCCGATAGCACATCGGAAGATGACGCCAGCAGATCGCAGATTATTTCTAAACTATATGGTGAAGAAGGGCTCCGTGGAGTCTCCTGTTGGCGTAGTCTAGTTCATCGCAAATGCAGTTAAGACTGTTCCTTTTGTCTGCGTCACATACATTTGCGATTCAAATAAAAATTAACTATCATTTGTGGCTGTTGGCACAACAGGTCGCCATATCAGTTCGGGATTGGCAATTACTAGCAGTTAAGAGCAGCCACAGTGAAATACAGAAAACTTGGGTCTGTGGCAATTAAACAAAGGTTGGAGACCAAACTTACTTGTTTCTTCATCGTCTTCGTTATTAGGTGTAGGCGCGAATCGAGAGTACCTGGGTAGAGGAGAGTCATGTGACACCGCGTCGTGTTTGGAGCCAGTGGAGTACCCTATTCGTTGTAGATAACTCCCTGGTCATAACAATGGCTGCATGCCTTCAACCTTGACGCGCAGATTAAAGTTCCCCTAAATCACATTTAAGATTTTTGGGCTTTGACCCATACCTACGCGTCAAAACAACAGCAACACGCAGCCCTTGGACATGCCCAACCACCTGGGCACCCATCCCAGCCCCTCTGTTGTTCATCATCTGAGCAACACCTCCCAGTCAATTGAAAATCGCCCTGCATTGTGACAACCTCCACACATACTAGTAAAGAAATTCCATCGACTCAATCATCTAAAGTCAAACTGTAAAGGTCATGTCGAGTCCCGTGACGGAAGCGTCAGTATTTCTCGTGAGGGCGTCTGGGTCTGTTGCTACCCAGTCTACCGACTTGGACTTGCCTCCGGACGTCGCTCCGGAAGCTTCAACCGAACCGTTCGAGCCAGGTAAGAGCCACCAACATTCAATTGATGTCCAGTTCTTTAATCCCACGATCAAAAGACCCCAATGGTCGGACTCTTCAAATAAAAGTTGAGGCCGAAGCGGAAGCCGCGGAGCAATCACTGGCGCCGGATCATGATCTGCACGAGCTGGAAGCCCTGGTACTTAAGCTGCTCAACAAGGGACATCAGTTCGAGGTGGTGCTTCACAAAGTCAGGCAGACCGGAGCCGCCTATTTCCACTATCTCAATCGACATCAAATCGATCCGACACGTTCCAGAGGGAGCAGCACGGAGCCCAACAATGCGGCCATCGAGCAAGGTCCAGACTTCGAGGAACAGACTGCTGTCCGCGCTCCAGACAACATGCACGGATCCCAGGATGGTAGCGAATTAGCGTGGCATAGGATCACAGGCGCTAGACTCCAAGATGGTGCGAGCACTTCTTCAAGGCCGAATGTCACTGCAGGTACGTTCCTTACCCTTAGCCCCCGCCCTCCCTAAACGGCACCACTTGTACTCCTGTATCGTTTGAGCAATGCTCACTTCTAGCGCATTCGGGTTATACATACACATGTGCGATCGCTGACTGGAATGATTCTTCAACTAAAAGCATCTCGGCCAGTCAGTGAGGAGCAAGACGAAACAGACATGGACGTTCCCAATCGATCGGGCCCGAAGAAGGGTATCATCAGTAATGAATTCGAATTTTCCGAGGCCCTTCGCGCCCTCGGATGTCAGGAAATAACAACTCATGGCCCCGACATAAACCTGGTTGACCTAGCAAAGGCCGCTTTCGAAATTCAATCGAAGAAAAGGACTACGACGAAAGAGGAAACCTGGCAGTTGCTGTTCAACATAATTGCCAAGATGCTAGCTTCTCCTCTTCAGCCCCTTTACGACATTGTCGAAGCCCTTGGCGAACCAACCGAGAGTGACGAGTTGAATCAGAGTTCAGCGGGAGACAAATTGGAACGCCTCACGAAGGCGATGGGCCGCTGGGCGACCGAGGAAAATCTGCCTGCGCTGGGCAAGCTCTATAAACTCTACATGAAACGGCAGAGCTCCGAGGATTACTACGATATGACGGACGAGAATAACAATTTCGACACACGATGTCTCCTACAGAGGCATGGTTACGATATTCGGGCGAGTCTCAAAGATATGAGTCCCTGGGTGCTTGACCATATGTGCAAGCAGTGGCTTCAGCAGAATCCTCCGCTCAAAGTTGACCCGAAGAAGCTTCGTAACATGATTGCAGACTTTAAACCAATCTATGACCTGGCCAAGGTGTTCGGCAAAGGAGTTCTCGTCTTGTTGTGCAACGACCGACAGAAGCTCCTGAAAGGAGTCTTCGGAGGGGACAGAGATCTTCAAAGCAAAAAACTGCGTGATGTGGCCAAATCGTTGAAAGATGCCGACATTGAGAACCATGGCGGAAATCTGGGCGCACTATTCAAGGGACTTTGCACGAAGGTACTCGAGCCTGCTTTGCATTTGAGGGATCATCAGAACACTAACGGGTGGTTGATCGCATGCCCCACAAAACGCTTGTTTCAAAAGAAGAAAGTCGGGCAGAGGATTTGCTTTATTCTTAGCAAAATTAAAGATGCAAGGCCCTGCTCAGATGATATTCGTGCTCGAGCATGGGTGGGTCCATTGAAGCGAGTTAGGTCTTCCAGCGATATCGGAGAGGATTCAAGAGGGGCTAGCCGGAGAACTAGAGGTTAAAGGCTGAGCTGAAAGCAAATGGAAATGTGGAAGGGTGGACTGTCAAGGCGCAGTACTCGAGGGTGCTATCCTCATGAGTAAGTCGAGGCAAAGTCTTAGAAATGCTGTGACTATCACTCATTTTTCGCATCTATAGCCGAGTTTCAATCAACTATTGACTTTACAACCTCATAAAGCCTTGATGATTCCAAAAAGAAAAGACAACGAAAGCAAGCAATCCAGTGCTCGGCCTAATTTAGGACTGAACACAGTGGAGCTGTGCCTCAAGAGACCGGCTGGGTTCATGTGTCAAGCATATTGGTCATAATAGTCTTCAATGCTTAGCATAGAATTGACTCTGAAGCCGGAAAAGGAGAAACAGAAAGTTTCTCTCCGGCATGCCATTGGTCCTTGGTCATCTACATCCACATAGCAGTTACACAGGGGCGCTTACTTGGCGACCACGGAGGACACCGCGTTTGCGAGGGCCGTCTCCACAATGCTCAAAGCTATCCTTTAAATTACCGACTCTTCAATGCAGGGCTCTTGTCTGGGTCGAGTAAGACTAAACGCGTTGGAGTCCTAGCCTACAAAGTGCTGGTAAAGCTGCCTTAGGGCAGTATTTCTGACCGCATACCATGCTTCTTCATTCATTGTCTACTGCGGTTGAACATAATAGCGTGTACGGTATAGGATTGTATGTGTCTCTAATACTTCTTCCGAGTTAATAGAATGCGTGCTTCGGCTGTTGTTAACAGCAGCGGGAGTCTTGAACTCACCAGGTGCGCGAACCCATGTGCAGGGTGAATCTATTATGAGTAGAGATGGTCTTGTTGCATTGTTATAGAGCTGTCTCTTTTTTCCTTTCTCTTTTCTACAAGGCCGTTCTTGTCTCTTCAGACAACTATGGTAGGAACTCGAGGAAATAAATGTTTATAGCCACCTCATACACATACCTTTATTGTAAGGGACGCTCTGGGCTGCTCACTTACCAGAACAAAGTCCAGATCATGGCATATTACTCAACTGAAGTTCCTTATTCTACTTTTGGTAGGGCTGATTTCTATCATCAACCTCGTGGAAGGACGTCATGCGGAGAAATATGTTATAGTGAAACTCCTCGTGTAATGTTAAATCACAAAAGGCCTATCTTATCCTTATCATTCAGATGGTGAACAACAAAGTTCATATTTAGACTTCTTCAGGACAGTGAGGGCGCTAAGGCTGAAAATTAACTTAGAACACTGTATGAAGGCACCACATACATTTATATGCATGGGGGATTGGAAACGCAACCGCTTGGCATTAATTTAGAAAGGCTGGAATCGCTGGATTGTAATACCTGCCTAGGTAGATAGGTTCAACCACATGGCACTTATGACCACACAGACCGAGGTTTGTCAGTGTGTAATATTCTGAACGATCAGATATCAATGTCTGTTTGATCTGTATCATGAAATAATGTGAACAACTCCGTTATATTCGCTTGCACCCCGTACGGAAGCTCTCAGAAAATGGTACCTGTCATCAACCAAGAGTTCACAGAGGCAAAACTAACGTCATGTCCAACCCATTTCCTCGGCTTTCTAGGCGTACGCTGCCTCAACCATTCCTGTCACCTTGTTTCGGAGCCGGGTGTCTTCAAGCTCCAAAGAGAACTGTAGGTTGGCGGCAGTAGTGCAAAGGACCACGTTGAGATCGAGTACGTGATACATCTTGTGATCTGGACATTCAAAACTCGGGAGATACTGAATTTTCATGCCTCGAAATCTGGTTATCAGCTTGCAACACACTTTAACATCTGGACCGGGGTACAAGGGTGCTTCAGGGGCCTCAGAGACCCAGAGATAATCAGTTTCTGTGAAATCTTCTTTTTCAATATCGTCAATCCCGTAGTATCGACGACAAGGGATCTTGATGGTCTGGTCGCGGGTAAGAATGTCACCCTTATGAATAAACCAGCGAAACTAAAATCAATGAGTCATTCAGTTCCTACTATCAAAGTGTATAGAGTTAGTGCTACGTTGAGCTCTCGTACCTGTTGTACTTGGATTTCGCCAGCCGCTTCGGAGTACACTTTTCTTTTCTTAGGTTGTGCTTGGTCTTCCTCCGTTCGCAGCCTTGTCCACACTCCAATGCCGTAGTGTCGAACGGCTCTGGTGGAGACTACAGTGGCCTGATCCGGCAGACGACTGTGGACAGCTCCACTATAACAGATTTAGCCACGAAAGTCCTAGGCTTTGTAAGAGTGCAACCCGCACAGACTTACTTGACGATAGCTTCCCAGGCATTGGGGGGCTGTAAGATTTTTATTCCCTGTGGCTCGTAAACCTCAACACATCGCTTCCTCAGGTACTGGCTTGAGCCAAATCCTCCGACAAGAAATATTGCCTATGTAAACAGTTTCAGTCAGTCCGCCATAAAGAGCCATTAAGTGAGGACAAATACCTGGACACCCTGATCTCCTCGGACCGCGAGGGCTCTCTGGATCTGATCATCTAGGAGTTTGAAAATATCCTGGATCAGGGGTTCGAAGATTTCTTTCAGAACCTTGCTAGTTATACGACTTTAGTACCGATACCGAAAGGGGGCAACAAATCTGAGAATATACGTACCCGGGGATATCCCAGCCGATGTCATATAGACCGGCGGCTTCGTTAGGTTGGACTCTGGCTCTGCGAAAGTCGACCCAAAATGTTTCGTTAGGGTCTCCTTTGAAAGCCCTTTTGACATTCCTCTCGAACCGATTGAGAATATAGGACAAGGCATCGACACCCTTGGCGTCGGGCTTTTTGAGACGGGCAAACTGTTCGTCGCCAAGCAGTTCTCGTAGCTGTTCCGAAAAACGATGGTCTAACCCGAGAGAGCCGAACACTCCACCTTGCCCGGGAATGACTTCTGCTAGCTTCGGCAGGGGCTCAAGCTCCTCGATCTTATATACGGTAAGATCAACCGTGCCGCCACCAGCGTCACAGACAAGAAAGGCATTTTGTGTCTGAACATAGCGCTGTCAATATAGGCTACACTCTGTCAAAAATAATTCAAAGTCCATTTTATCTTACCTTAATGACAGGATGATTTGTGTGGGTGGCCAATGTGTAAAGCGCAGCTGCCTCCGGCTCCTTAATCAATGTTACCGGGTGGATTCCGGCTGCTTCGGCCGCCTGTTTTTTCAAGCAATGATTAGATTAAAAGACCAAAACCTAGACGGACAGACATTCTACTTGCCTTCAAAGTCAGATCCTTAGCCTTGTCAGACCAGACAGCGGGCACGCTTAGGACGAAGTCTTTCTGGCAGGTTTTGTAAAGGTTTGCACCCGCAATCTGAATGCGCTCCTCAGCGTAGGCATATATGGCATGAAAGAAGTCTCTAGCGATGTCGACGGGCTCGCGCGGGATATTCTCTCCACTTTCTTCAATGCTGAACTTTGGCAAATAAGCAGGCCGGTCTTGGTCAGGGTCAAGCAAGAGCTTGACTCCACGAACAGCAGGGTCTTGCCACCCGACCTGGGCACCCCACTTGGTCATGATCCTGGAGGATCCCTTGTCGTCGACCTTGGAGGGATCCCTCTCGTACATGACCAGCGTGGGGACCTTGGGATGCGATTCGCCCTCGAGGCCTATTAAATAAGTATTAGTGTGGCTTTCCAAGGAGACGCCTCGAAAGGGCTGCTCCTCACGAGGATACCCTTCAAGATGATTATGTTCATGATTATGGCTCTGTTTAAAACGACATTTCAATGAAAAACACAGCATGCGATAACCCGCAGAACATCCACCTATAGCCCAGCCTCGCAATCTATCAAATGTGACAGGACGGGACACGGGAGGGGAAAGGGAAGACGACAAGGAGCACTTGCTATCAGTTGATCTTTCCGGAAATGTTTCATGGAAGCGTCTCGGAGAGACGAGCCCAAAAGGGCAGGGGCAAGCACGGGTAGTGTGACAAGACAACAGCTCCTTTTCAGGAGACACGAGCAGAAAAAATCAGGTCTACTAACCAGGCCAGTCTTTAATGCAAACAACTTCCGCTTTCTTGCCAAGAATTTCATATGCATATGCCACTCCAGAGAAGGTAGTGCCGAAGTCGAGGGCAATGACAAGGCGTCTCTCTGGCTTGTTGCTAGGAGTAGACATGGTATTGAGCACTGATTAATGAGCACCGGTTTTTTTTCTTGAGAGGCAAGGCCAGTTTTGTGAAGAGGGAGCTACACCGCGTGCTCGAAAGGAGGAGTGAATTAGCGCTGTGTACCCGTGCTTAAGTAGTTCAATGTTGCCTACCCAGGTACCTAAGTATCCAGTTGAGTACGTAGGTACACACCTGAGTGATCAAGCAGCTACGGCGGAAGAGCACCCGGGGCAGCCGAGCTCTAAGCTTTCAAGCAATCGCGTCGAGACCAGATCGAAAGCGGGGTATTCGGAGGCATGAACAGGAAGGTTTTCGTATTTGTCGCGTCCATGCCGCGTCGTCGCGTGATAGCCAATTTAAGCTTTCCAGGCGATACTCCCGAGGGATCATTTGCGAAATCTTTTTGCATGTCTATTCCGGCAGTTGGTCTTCCGCGTACATAGCACAAGAACCGGCTATTAAGTACGCTCGGAGAGATCACCCAGGATCTTGCGCACATATGGTTCTCTCAGTCGAAAAATCCCATTGCCACAGGCGCTCACAAAGTCTCTACCTTCCACTCAACAACAACATGGGAGATCGAGGGACGAATTGCATCGACGCAATGCAGGACGAGATTGAACTCGACCCACTAGGCATTTCACCCGTCACTGTTGGGGGCCCGGGTGGCCGGGCCTTTGGGGCCCCTACAGCTAACAGGCAACGAAGGTCATTTGTGAGTGTGATCAACAGTTACAGCGTCCCCCTTTACTGCTCACCTAGGAGAAGGAACACCAGCGCCCAGCCTCCATACACCCAACTTCGAACCCGTATGTCACCGGAAGCTCTTCCTACATCGTATATGAGGAGCATATTGAAACGCGTCTCGAGGCGCAAGAAAGGACGATTCAGCTTTTACAACGTCAAGTTCGAGAAGCACATCGGGACAACCAGGGCCTTGGTCGCCAAAATCAAACTCATCTCAGGAAGATCGCTCAGCTAGAGGACGAGGTCAGCCATCTTTATGGTCTTCTTACTATGCCTGCACCTGAGAATCAGGTCAGTAAGTCAGATGTGCGGGATAAATTTGAAAACCTGTGCGAGAGCATCAACAGACTTGTCCATGTGACCTGGAAAACCACACTCAAGGATGGCATTGATTTAAAGTGGTGCCCTCAAGGCCAGGAGTTCTTCTTCACAACATTCACTCCGATGTCATACGAGCGTCTCAGCACTGCAGTTTTCTTCCACATAGATGATGCCATTCTCAAATTGCCGAATTACTTCCTTCTCGATCGTTTCGTGGAGCTCGAAAATAATCTGGGCTGGCTCGAGAGGATGTTGAACCCAGAGTCAAGAGCAGCAGGTAAGTTATGGGAAACATCCTAGTTGGAACCCGCTTCTCTTGGTCGCATTATATCAATAACAGGAATCAGACCGCCAACCGGACGAATCAGACCGCCAGTCGGCCGAATCAGACCGCCAACCGGCCGAATCAGACCGCCAACCGGCCGAATCAGACCGCCAACCAGCCGCGGAGTGGCGCAGGGCTTGCTTTAAAGCAACGGAGAAATACAGGGGCAACGGCCAGCGACTGTCGTGTGCTGCTCAGAGGAACATCTGGGAGTTCCTTAACCCTTTACAGGTCAAAGATACACCTGCGGCCCGAAGCGCACAGAAGGAACTGAAGGACATTTGTGACACTGCTGTCGAGCTCAGCCTCCTCATGCGACAGTCGACAGACGACTTCCGGCTTGATCACCTGAATCGCGCTTTAAATAAGCCTATATCTGCATGGGACGAGTGGGCTGAAGAGTGGGCTAAAGTATCGGCACCCGCGGATGTCCAGCCGGGAACCATCGCGTACGTTATAGCCAGTGCACTGGTCAGGAGCCCGGCGGAGGACATGGGTAGAGACGAGGTAATCGAGAAGGCTCGGGTTGCCGTCTACACGGATTTCACAAGCGAAGGTGGATGAGACGGATGATGTTGGGACAGTAAAGGCGGAGGAAAAGCAGGAGGGTGAAGGACAGCACAATATCAAGGTGTGTATCTAGGCAAGGGACACAATTTGTCGTTTGGGAAGGGGTAGTCTTGTTATGGCCGCAGCGGGGGGTTGCTTACTGGCCAGGGCTGCGCCCGGACCACCTGCATCCCCTGAGGCTGTTAGCTATATATCATACTGAAATTCCTCGAAGGTTTCATTCCTCCTTCCTTCTTTTCGAGCTTTGCCTCTCCTATGTCTCTCCTATGATATCTAGATACAAATATACTTGACTTACTAATTACATGTCCGTATAGATCTAATTATATAATTCTAAGTTATTTGTGTTTGTAATATCTAATGAGTATGCGAATTTATATACTGATCTGGAGATGGTGACCCGCTGAGATACGGTCTACTTGTGCAATAGACCCCTCCGCTAAAAGACCAGAATTCCGAGTCCCTCAGCTTGGATTCCAAGCAATCTAGAAGACCTGTGACGTCGCATACGCTACAGGAAAACGTGCACTTGCGCGTCGATACTGACAACTGTTGACGGCCCCCTACGTCAAATGCAGGCAGGCCTGACATTCAAGCAATGCACGTGTGGCAGGTCCCGGGTGGCAGGTCCCGACCCGACAATCTGGTGACAGCGAGCAAGATCCGGGGAAGGTTGATGACAGGTGGGTCCCGAAGCGACCCGACGAACCATTCCCGAGTCATAGGGAAGCCGCAAATCTGGCCCTCCTATTTTCCCCGGCCCCGTGGGGGCCAGAAGGATTCCTGAATGGGGACAGGCCCAGCCAACCTGGCCCAACCCAACCTCGCCTATTTGGGCCAGCTTATTTCCGCAGTTGGCAAGCGAACATCACGCCACGGTGGGATGCTTCTGCAGGGCGTGGCAGCGCAACCTCACACCATGCGCGGCCACCTGACCTCGCAAAGCAAACCACCTTCGAACCACCATGTGAGAAATACCGGAACAAGAGCCTCGTTGGTGGACGGGAATAGCAACCACGTAGAGTGATTGCAATGTATATTAGGTCTAGGATATGCCGCTTGCCACCTCATTCTTGTCTCACCATCACACAACGTCGACTCTGAAAACACACAAGACACACATACTTCTCAGACCATCCAATTGAGAATCAACACACACAGATCTCAAACATTGTTCACTTTTGGGTTTCACATTTACTACCCACACACCAAACCAATCAGTCAATATGCGTCCCACCCCACAAATGTTCCAGCAAGCCGCCCGCTCGGCACCCGGCTTCCTGCAACGGTTGGCAAAGAGCCCCATGTCACCCCCTGTTGAGGTCCTCCCCATCCTGATCCTGCCAGTCGGCATGGTAAGCGTCGCCCCACTCTTCTCCTCTTGCCATCCACCAAACCACCAAATCAAAGCTAACTAACTCTTTCTTAACAGTTGTCATTCGCCGCATACACAGGCTCCCGAGAATTCAAGTACGACAAGAACCTGAGACTGAAGAGGACAAACGTCGCCGCCATGCAAGAGCACTAATTATTTGCTGCGGCTTGCACGTAACATTCTGATTTGTGACTGTGGGGGGAATTCTTTCCGGGACGGCGCATGATATACCCCTGCTTTCAAAGCTAGACGGAGTTGGAGGGCTTTTCTCTTGTACATATTATAGCCATTACTGGCACATAGAGACCAAATTCTCAATGACAATCAACTGACAGAAGACCCAATGTGCCGTCCAGCCGGTTAGCTGCGGCCACTCACCACAAGTCCAGAGCGCTGATGTCGAGACCGGCAACACGCAAGGGGACCACAAGCCAATAAATTCCTTGATGTGTTTTCAACTTTTTTGAACTTAATTTTGTTCTACTTTCAGCACCTCCAAAAATACCCACCGTCATTTACCTCTTAATCCTCCTCACAAGCAGCAAGCCAAGCCTTCCCCTTCAACATCTCAACAACACTATCCCTGAGCCACCACCCCCCTTCCTCATCCGCACCATCATCGTCCCCAGCCTCCTTCTCCGTCTCCTTGCCTTTCGCAGCGGCAGCGTCCTGCTTGTCTTTATCACCTCCAGACCCACCCCTCGCCTCAGCCCACCCAAACAACAGCCTCAACCCCTCAAGCCCATCCCGGCTCCACCCATCCAGCGCCCCCTCAAGCGCAAGCCGCGCATCCACCTCGGTAGCAGCAGCCTCCTCGCGCCCGCCCTCGCCCACGCCGCGCCGGTCGAGCACCATCGCGCGCTCGGCGTGCGTCAGACCCGAGAGCGCAGGGCGGTTGAAGACCCACTCGAGGGGGTCCCTACCGGCCCCAGCGGGAGAGGACGGGTCGCCGCCCAGGGCCCGCAGCGTCGCCCCGAAGACGCCCTCGTGCAGCGGGCGCTGCCGCAGGTGGAGGGTCTGGTTCCTGCGAAAGTCGGCTGCGAGCTGCGGCTTGTGCTCGAAGTCGAGCTCGAGGTCCCAGTAGCCCTGGGCCGTGGCCTCGGTGCGGACGGAGGAGATTTCGTCGAGGGGAGGGAGGAGGCATGGGGTGTTTTTGCGGATGATGACTGGTTCCTGTTTTTGTTTCAATATTCCTGCGCGGCCCTTGCCTCTTGTCTTAGATGGGGACGACTGTTTGGATGTCGGGGACACAGGGGTCTTCAGCTTGATGACGACTGGGACGCTGACAGGTTGGTCCGTGGCCATGTCTTTGGAGACGAGGCACCGCGAGTCTGTGGCGAAGACCCAGAAGTGTCTGAATGCCTGCAGGTGAGCCCTATTGTCCTGAATTCCTGACGGGAACAGAGGGTAGAATGCGATGAGCAGGGATGCGATGGCTAGGTTGCTGGTGCTGAAGGTGACGGTGCCGCTTCCCAAGAATAGCGCGCCGATGGCCAAGTGTGCGGCTAGGTGACTTCCATATGAGGTTTGCGGGTCGTCTCGGCCGTGCAGGGAACGCAGCCTCCTGAGGACTTCGAGGTCACCTGTGCCGGCCATGACAGAAGCGGCGGACAGCGCAACGACATCCTGGCACATTTGAACATTGTTACGCGCCAGTTCCGCGTCATAATTGTCGGCTTGCTGCTTCGCCAAGTCTCTGAACTTGTCCAGGTACTTAACCAGCAGGTCACGGACTTGCGTGTTGCCCGAGCCAGCGAAGCGCATGCCCATGGAGAAAAGAAGACCAGCCAGTATGGAGTAGAAGGGCATGTCTTTGCTGCGCAGTGATCGAGGGCCCTGTAGCATGTGACGCCATCGGTACTCCTTGGGCAGACTAGACCTGATCCATTCTACCGTGGGCTCGACCTGACTCCACATGATGAGGTTTCTGGCCAAGGTGCGTAGGAGCAGCACGTCAGGGCGGACGTAGGTGAACTGCAGGACCGAATCAGGCACGTCCACTTTGCGTGCGACAATGTGGTCCTCGGACTTCATGAAAATCAGCGTTATGGCGACGACAGCACCGGGTGCCGAGCGGTCAAGCACATTGACCAACTCGACCTTCTTGCTCGATGACGCCAATGTGAGCAGCTTCTCCGTCAAGCGCATGTCGTGCAGCCCTCGGAGATCTGTGCCTTTGCCCAGATTGATCAAGCCTAGGGCGAAGCCAGCCGCCAGACGGTATCCTTCATTCCGAAGTGGATCTTCCTCGTCTTCGTCAGCCTCGTGCTCTATCTCCGACATCATGATCTCACTCATGCGGCGGTGCTGGCTCTGACAGTAAACCAGGCCAATACCCATAAGTCCCGCAGTCTGCGTAAGGTGCGAAAGATTCAGTTCGGCAGCTCCCGGTGGCAGCAGACGGGTGACATGAACGGTTAGTACCCTGGTGATCAGGTTGTCCATGGTGCCCATAAAGGAAGCAGCCAGGCCCAGAAGCAGGCCAATGGACGTCATCGTGTGCTTCGTCGTCAGGTACTTGAAGGCTACCCATTTCACCATGGACCTCAGATGGCCATTCAGGCCGAGTGCAAGTAGGAACCCGGCATGTCGGTTGCTAGGCTCGCCGCCCGGCCTGTTGTATATGATCCAGTTGTTATCGATCCCCTTGGCCTGTGGTGAGACCTGAAGTCCAGCAGCAGCACCTTGGTGGAAGAAGGCCCAGTTGACCTTGTCCTCCACAAACAGGGACTTGTCTGCATTCACCAGGATATTGGTAGGCTTCACCAGACATGTGAGGTTGAAGCCCATAACTTCGTATTTCTCCGTCGGGAGCGGGAATCGCAGACCGAATTGCATCAGGCCACGTCCAGCAGGGATAGCGAGGGTGCTGGTGGCCAAAATAGTGACACGCTCCTTTTGCTTCTCCAAGTATTCCGACTCGCTCCAATCCGGTTTAGTGATGACCTGTATGGTCCTGTGATGCCTGGTGGATAACATATTCTCGGCCTCAATTAGACGTCTATCATCTCTGAATAAAGCATGTATGATTGCCTGACGCTCCGCGGACTCGTTGGGAAAGTGGGCGTAACCGGCAGATCGATCGACTGTGGCACATATTGCCTTGTAATCCCGTGTGGCATTGTGGGATGGGGCCGCCACATTCGCTGGGAAGCTCTGCTGGGGGCGGTGTCGCTTGAGGACTCTGGCAATATCTGTCCGGTGTACGAGCGCCAACAGCTCCTCCGGCCAACTTGAGGGTGGTCTTGCTTGGCACTTGGAAATGGCATCCTTCAAGGGGGTAAGCACAGCCTCGGGGAGCGTTTCGAGCACGTCAGCAGTGAAACCGCATTTATGCATCGACTCGACAACCTCGACGTGTGACGTTGAAGGAGAGAACGACGCCAAGAATGTTTTGAGTAGAAAGGTGCGCGGCGTTACCGAAGACCACCTGCGGTACGCATTCTCTGCACTGACGTGCCGGAGCGTGACAGCACTGTAGACATCGGCCAGAGTCGGAAGTACAGTACTCCTGTCGCCTGCTAAATGCGACTGGAGCCAGTCATAAACTCCGACTGGGCGTGGTGGACCTGGCAGGCCGAGATTCGACAAATCTGTGTACTTGTCAGCATGCGGAGAGAGACTTTATAAGCGATGTAAATACCATGGTGATTGTTGGGGCTGACTTCGATTTGTACGCCCAACTGATGCAGAGCCACGAATTCATGCCACCCAAGCCAGCTGTATATCTGACACAACAGCACCCGCACACTTGCCCTGCCGAGTGAAGAGTACTCTGGAACCATAACATCGAGCTTCTGTTCCTCGAGCATTAGGTGCAGGCCGTACGCAATGCCCCACGCAGACCTGGCGCGGTCTTCAGGACGTTGGCTGGGGGCCGTCGGAAGGTAGCCGGCGGAGCCAAAGGCAGCCTGGCCTGAAGTGGAGGACATGAAAAGCTTCGTAAGACGAATGTGGCTTGTCAGGAAGTCCTCGTGGGCGGGGACTGGCTGGGTGGACGTGAGCTTTGGGGCCTCTGTCTCCAGCATCCATCGCCATGCGTGAGACTGCATCCACGGCGGGCAGGCTGAAGCATTAGGGGCGATGAAGTCGTTCATTTTCTCCCACGTGCCAGCAGTTGGATCCAGTGACCTCCCTCGACGGTGCGTAGACTTCGAGGGTGAGACGCCCAGGTGAGGGGCGAGCGACAAGAACAAGCTCAGAATCTCGATGACCAGGGAAGACCATTCCAGGTCAGACGAATCAACGGTCTGGTCCTGCATCCATTTTACGATTTGCCACCAAGTAGCCAGCAGCTTTTCCGAGAATTCAACTGGTAGCACGCTCTGGCATGTCCGAAGAACGTGACGTACTTGTGGGCTCCTGGGCTGAAGCTGGATCTGGACGCGATGGGTGTTGCCACTGTGATCCTCGAGATCAACCACTCCGGATGTTCTAGAATGCCGGATCTTGGTAATTTCACTGGCGGACAGCTTGGCACCAATGGAGCGTCGACTCTTGACCTGCTTATTGACATGTGTCCCGACGTACTCCAGGCTTCCCAGGTTATCAGCATACAACAGGGGAAGTGTAAGTGTCGACATGGCGCTCCATGGCGCCTGAAGACTCAACTCTCTTTGGCCCGCTGTGTTCTCTGACAATATCAGGATCATAGCCTGATCTCCGTCAAATACCTTGCAGGAGTCAGCAACATTGTGAGCCCGCCTTAACACATCAGGTGTTATCTTGGATATGACACGGCCTCCGTCCGCCCGTACACCATCGCGTGCCGATGTGTCAGGCTTCTGCTGGTAGTCGATTCGGAGCGGAAGGAGTTGGAGCCGCTTATCCAGCTTATCCTGTATGCATATAAGCAGATCTCGATTCCCATGCTCGTCAGTTGCAAAAGGGGGCCCATCGACGATGAACACCTTTGATTGGGCGCGAGCTGGCTGGTTTGATAGTGAGTAGCGCACATTAGAATTATCCATGGCTACGCTGTGGACTTTGGTGAAAAGAATTTCTCGCGTGAGCCCGTCGAAGCTGTGGTCGTCGAGCCCCATATCATGGAAACCTCCCAACTCATCTAGGAGGTCATCGGGTGTAGGGGCTTCGAGTAGATGGCCTAGGGTGCTTATGCTGTGCGTCGTGCTCAAGTTCAAGGGGCCTGGTCCTCCGCTCTGGCGGGCACGCGCCCCGGTCATGCGGCGGCTCTCAGCATGGGACGAAGGGATTGCCTGCTCAGCAAATGTGGTCCTCTCGTGGGAGGCTGAGAGATCCGCCCTAGCTAGCAAGGAGCTCACCCTGCGTGACTGCCGCCTTATCTTGTCTCCCTCATTCTCTTCGCCAAGCGCCAGGGCGATGTCGTCTGCCTTGGCTTTCTCCAGCCGCTCGCTCTTTCGGTTCCTCTTGGCAGGCGGCTGTGCCTGTGCCTGGGCATTTAAGCTCTCCCGAAACGAGGGTAGGATGGGCGTTGTGGCCCCGCTGCTAATCCTGGGCTGCATAGAGCTCCTCCTACGGCCAGACTTTGACTTCCTTCTCTTCTGGTGTTTTGTGAAGACATCCTCATTTTTTATGTAGGCCACCTGCCAGACTGTGTACAAGTTGGCCTCCCGGTTGGCTGTCACAGCCAGTGTCAAGTTGTCCCGGACCGTCTCGATATGTAGGATCTCCTCCGCCAAGTCGAGGAAGGGCGATTTCGCGGTGCTACTGCGAAAGTCGGCAGGGCCCGACGCTGGGGAGTGGCTAACAACAAGCCCCAACTCGAGCAAGGGGTCGGTCAGACAGACAAGCCGGGGCCAGTGCGAGTCACTCGTCTCCAGCGGGGTCTCGAACATGTTCTCCATAGTCGCGTTCAGACGAAGCGGCAGCGAGTTTGGCTGGCGTAAGCCCTCCACTGAGAAGGAAGTGGCGGTACTCTGATTCTGCTGGCGATATGGCGATATGTATGAGGAAACGAAGGAGTTTGGCGGGACTCGTGGGAACTTGAGGCTGACGGGGGCGAGGTTTTGGGTCCTGGGCTTGCGCTGAATGATGACACCGACAGGAGCAGCGCAGGCAGACTCGACCTCAAATGGCATGTGGACGATGTGGCTCGTTCCGGACAGGAAGTAAATGTGAGCCTGTGTCTTGAGGAACACAACCAGTGCCTTTGCCAACTGGGGTTCCTCACCCTCCGTGGTGCCATGAGCGCTCCTCTTCCTTCCTGCCTCTCCCTTGTGACCTGTATGCCCCATGCTCTTGGTATTGGAGAAGTTTCCCTTGTGGTCGGAATCGGTGGTCGGAAAACGGGTCAGTAGTGCCTGCAGGATGGGCTCATCCTTTTCGATCTCGAGGTTGAAGCTCTTGCGGAACAACCCTCCTCTCTTCCAGATTACACAGTTGCCGACTGTCAGTAACTCATCTTCCCCATCGTCATCTGTGACAACCTCCCATGTATATTTTCCGTCGACGGGCTGTCCTTCGATCCCCAAGGGCGGATGCAAGCCCAGAGACTTGACCGACGCCATCTTGTGGACTGGGCTCCATCGAGCTCCGGCTTAGACTCGGCTGATCGGTGGCATCGACGCTTGACGGCGAGGGACGGTCGTGTCGCGCAGGTCCAGGGGTGGTTTCGACTTCCTGGGCGTGTGCCTTCCTGCCAGAGGGGACAATGAATGCAGTTCTGGCTGGCAGTCAAGCAGAACAAGGCTGCACTGGGCAATGCCTTCACCCTTCTTGGAGGGGTGCAGTCAAGAAGTCGCGTCGTGACGCGGTTGCTGATAAGAAACGTCGAGCTCCCGATAACACGCCCCCGCTTGCCCTGTTTTGGTGGGGAAAGTTTAGACCCACCCCTCCCCCAACAGCACCCCAAGTGCCGGCGACCTGGGAGCTTGGAGCCTCTGACGTCTCCGCAGGTCGAGCTGCAGCTGCAACTGCACCAAGCTTGCCCCGGTCCAGTTATTCGAAGCTCCTGCGTTGTCCCTGCATGAGCTTCAACTCGGCCCTTCTTTCCACGTTGAACGCCATGTTCAGGCCACCAGGCTCTGACCCAAGATGACGGACCCTGCGCCTGGTGCAGGCGACAATGACAGCCATCATGAATCTCAAGACATAGCCGCCGCCACCGATACGACTTCTGCCCCCACTTCCTCCAGTCCTGCAGAAGCCACTGCCGAACTGCCGAACCCTGGGCAAGGAGAGCAGAGCAGAGGCGGTGCCGAGTCCCAGAAGACGACTACTGGAGATGACGGCCAGTCAGAGGAAGACGGGAGTGAGGAAGAGGAGGACGAAGACGAGGAAGAGTCTGGCGAGAGCGAAGAAGACGAGGATGACGACGACGAAGACGAAGAGCCGCGTCTGAAGTATGCCAGGCTGACCCAGCATCTGAGTGGTGTCTACAAGAATGCAGATGCCACGAGCTCGTTCCTTGTGGCTGGGGACAAGATGGTCATAGGCACGCACAATGGCAACATCGTAGGTGCTCAACGTTCCATGGATCGCCCGCTCGTGCCTCGCTGATGGTCGATGACAGAATGTCATACAACTCCCTGCCTTCCAATCCATTCGAGTCTACCATGCCCACTCCGCCTCCGTCACGAGCGTGTCCATCTCGCCATACCCGCCGCCGATGAACCCCATCAAGCCAGAGGTCGCCTCTCGCGCTATAGCTGCCGCAGGAGGAGGTACCTCTTCTCGACCAGAATCGAGACAGTCAGGACCTAGCCCTGCCGCCACAATGAGAAAGCCACGAGAACCGGTGCCGGTCCCAAATGTACCCTCCAACAACATATTCATTGCCACGTCATCCATGGACGGAAACGTTTGCGTCCAGTCTCTCATAGACGTCAAGGATGTGCAGTTGAGGAACTTTGCGCGGCCAGTGCAGTCTGTCGCCCTGTCCCCCGACTTTAAGAACGATCGGACGTATCTTTCGGGTGGAACAGCCGGTAGCCTTGTCCTCACTGTTGGAGCACCACACGGTCGAAGTACCTCCACGACTGTCGGGACAGCTGCGGCCACGGCGTCTGGCTGGCTAGGGACCATGGGCTTGGGATCAAACACCGGGAAGGACACCATCCTACATTCTGGAGAGGGTATCATCAGCACGATCAAGTATTCTCTGTCTGGCAAATACGTCGTGTGGCTTAACGAGCATGGTATCAAGATCATGCGATCAAGCTTGCACCTGGATAGTGATGACCAGGAGGACGCTTGGAAAAGAATTGGCCATATTGACCGACCACAAACCGACGAGTGGGAAACCATGGCTGGAGTGTGGAAGGGTCGCGTGGAATGGGTCGATGAAGCGGCAGTCCCTGACACTGACGGCGAGACGGATCCGGATGAGGTCGGTGCGCCTTCACCGGCTGCCGAGAAGCTGAAGCTACGTCTGAAGAAAGAGAAGAAGAACGTGGAGAGACTTCTGGTCGGATGGGGTGGTAACATCTGGATTATCCATGTCCACGCAGGTGGTGCTGGCGTCGGGAAGGATGCAGGACAGAAAACAATTGGTCGGGCAGAGATCGTGAAGATGTGAGTTCGCCCAACTACTTATCCTGGGATGTCAGAGCTGACTTTCTTAGTCTTCGCATGGACTGCATCATATCCGGTATCTCGTTATACACGCAGAGCCTCCTGTTGGTCCTAGCGTATCCTGTGGCCAGCGATGAGGACGACGACGACCACAAAAAAGGCAAGGCATCTGCTAAGGGTCACAAGGCTCAGCAATCAACGAGCTCTGGAGGGAGCGGGCCATCTGGAGGCGTTCGTAAACGTCAGAACAATTCCCCGCCGGAGCTCAGATTGATTGATCTTGTCTCGCAAGCTGAGATCGATAAGGACAGCCTGAGCATCAGTCGCTTCGAACGGCTGACGTCGAACGACTACCATCTGGGTGTTCTGCCGCAACACACGGCATCTGCTATGGTTGCGTCCAAAGGTTACCTTGAGGCCATGGCTGGCATCGGCGTAGATATGTGGAACGTGGCCATGATGCCTGGCAAGGCCCTCTTCAGCTCGGCGGCTAGCATTCGGAGCGGGCACAGTAACGACGGGGCATCCAGCTCCAGGGTAGCCACTGGCAGCACAGCGGGCAGCATTCGGCCGTTCAGTCAGCGACAGTCCGTGCAGACTGTCCACCCCAATCTTGCCAAGCCCGGCACCAAGATCTTCGTCCACAGTCCATATGACTGTATCTTGGCCTCGAAGCGGGATCTTGCCGACCATCTCGCGTGGATCTTGGAGCGACAGGAATACGAGCGTGCCTGGGAACTCGTCGATGAGAACCCAGACATCGTCAGCGCGGCGGACAGTACTGCCGAACCGGGTTCGCCCCTTACACCAATCCGGTCGCATCCCACGCACAGCAGCGATGACTTCTACGACGATACCGCGTCCACACTGGGTGGGCTACCTCTGAACCTGCTGGCAGAGAAAGAGAAGCGTCGCATCGGGGAGCTTTGGCTCCAACAGCTCGTCGGGGCAAGCGAGTGGGAGAGGGCTGGCCAAGTTGCCGGCAAAGTCCTCACCTCATCTGAGGGCTGGGAGAAGTGGGTTTACATCTTCGCAGGTGCCAATAAGTTTGACGAGATCACCAACTTTATTCCAATTGAGCCTATGCGACCGCCCATCCCCTCCACCATATACGAGGTCGTGCTCAACCACTACGTCCAGAACGACAAGCTGCGATTCAAGGACCTGCTGGAGAGGTGGAGCCCTGACTTATTTGATGTCAATACCATCACTACCGCCCTTGAGAACCAACTGAAGTATCGGGATGTTAGACCGGACACGTACCAAGACGGCATCAGAGGACGAGACTGGAGCATTGTCATGGGCAGCCTTGCAAAATTATGTGAAGCCGATGGACGCCATAGGGAGGCCCTCCGCTGCTACATCAAGCTGCAGGACGCCGATTCGGCCATGCGTCTCATCAAAGAAAGCCACCTTGCCGACGCTGTGGCAGACGATATCCCCAGCTTTGTGACCTTGCGCATCCCGCAGGGCAAGGAAGAGAGCATGTCTATGGAAGAGCTTGAGAACGCCACAAGCGAGGCTATCACACTCCTGGTCGATGAAGCCCAGCACGGACTTGTGCGCCCCGAGGTCGTGGTCTCACAGCTGCAAGAGAAAGAGCTAAACATTCACCTCTTCTTCTACCTTCGAGCGCTGTTCAAGGGCGAGGGTATCAGCGAGCACCTCGGGGAGAACCGCGAT
Organism: Diaporthe ampelina; assembly: GCA_023522825.1. Classification (NCBI taxonomy): domain Eukaryota; kingdom Fungi; phylum Ascomycota; class Sordariomycetes; order Diaporthales; family Diaporthaceae; genus Diaporthe; species Diaporthe ampelina. The sequence goes on along the minus strand of JAMFTM010000099.1, from coordinate 73,201 downwards.
CGGCTGGTGATGGAAAGCCAGAGCCTGGTAGAAGGGTTCGCAGACCTGGCCGTACACCTGTTCGCCAAGTACGACCAGTCTATCCTCATGAACTTCCTCAAGTCTTCTACGTCGTACGCTTTCGAAAAGGTAAGCACTCCACGCGTCAACCACAAAGTATTCATGATGCAATGCAAAGAACTGGCACTAACGTGATGATAGGCCGTGCAAGAATGTGAGGACCATAACTACATTCCTGAGCTGGTTTACCTGTACTCCAAGACCGGACAGATGAAGCGCGCTCTGTACCTTATCATAGACCGGCTCCGCGACGTCTCCCGCGCCATCGCCTTCGCAAGGGAAGCCGATGACCCTGACCTCTGGGAAGACCTACTCAAGTACAGCATGGACAAGCCGCGATTCATCCGCGGCCTGCTGGAAGAGGTCGGCACGGCCATCAACCCCATCACCCTAGTCAGGCGCATCCCCGAGGGCCTGGAGATCGAGGGCCTGAGGGAAGGCCTCAAGCACATCATGAAGGAGCACGAAATCCAGTACTCCATCAGCGAGGGCGTGGCAAGGGTGCTAAGGAGCGAGGTCGCAGCGGCACAGGCGACGCTGCGCAACGGACAGAAGAAGGGTGTCAAGTTCGAAGTTGTAGTCAAGCAGGAAGACCACGTCGACGTGGAAGCAAAGGACGTCCCATCATCCGACAAGGCCTCAGTCCACTCCGGCAGCAAAGTCCCCGCACCGACCACCAACGGCAACAGCAAAGCTACCACCAACGAGGACGACGACACCAACAGGCCAGCCACGGGCACCGCATCCCTCAAGAAGCCGGCCAAGAAGTGGACGGCCGGCCACTGCGCCGCGCCGCAGTGCCTGGAGCCCTTCCCGCAGTGGGAGACCGAAACGCTCGTGGGCTTCGCGTGCGGGCACGTCTACCACCTGACCCACCTGCTCGAGGCGCTGCACCCGCACGACGAGCGGCTGCACGACGTGGCGGACTTTGGGCACGGGGAAGATGGAGGCGCCGGCCGAAGGAGGACGATTGGGACGAAGGTCACGCATGCGCGGTTGTTGAGGGATCGGATCCGTGGGGGGTGTCCGCTCTGTCACCAGAAGCAGGAGGTGGTTGCGTGAGATGGACGTCTTCGGATGTTGTGTCTCGAGGAGATGGGGGGCCTTGTGCTTCGATTTGGTGCGTTGGAGGGTTCGAATGTTTATATACAGATACCACGAATATGCATCTTGATCTTGTCCTGCGAGCTGTGCCGGTCTTTCATTCCATGCTGTGACATGATGATTCGAGTAGAGTAGAAGTAAGTTAGCACCGTGGCGTGGTTAGTTACTATCCGGAAACAGAATGCTACTTCCAATCTCACTGCCTTTCACATTCATTGGGGAAAGCATTGAGTCATTTGCATTGCATTGTGAGAGTCTGCAAAGATCTATTCCATGGCACATTTTGTGCCCGAATCCTCCTTCATCAGATCTTCGATGTGTCATTCAAAAAAAAACTGTGGGTATTTCTCTCTTCGGGAACGTGGCTTCCCATGCACTCATTATTTGGACGAGCGTCCCCTCGTCCCCAGCTCTTGTCATGATGGAAGCGCCGAATGGACGTCCATTTGTATTGCGGCGACCGAGTGGGACGGTTGCGATTGGATACCCTGTAGAACTGTCAGACTGGGCAAGCAACATATTTGTGCGGTTGTGGGAAGGTCATGAACTGCTTACCGGCTGAGGAGGCTAACGATGATATAGGACTGTCCGTCGGGGCAATGATGGCTTGAAGATTGTGTTTGTCGAGAGCATCGTTGATGCCGCTTGTTGCGATACGCCTTGCGGCTTCTCGGGCTCGCAAGACCTTCTCGAGCGGTGTCTGGTCTTCAAGCGCTGAAGTCAAGAGATTCTGTCCTGGGTAGTCTGCATATTTGTCAGACATGGAGCTTCAGTATCTGATATAGTATTATTACCTTCAGGAAGCTCCAGGGTCGCATGTGCCTGGTTCCACTCTATCAATTCACGAAGAGAGCGTACCGGGCTCTCCTCCAGGTACGCTGATAGATACTCATCCATCAGCTCACGGAACTCATGCCCTGGTGCACGTTCAAGTCAGTACAGGTAAAGTCTGAGTTAGAAACATAGTTCTTGATGGAAACCCATACTCATTATGATGGGCATTGCTGGTTCATCGTCGAGTTTCAGGGATGTCGCTGGAATAAGATGTAGGGGATGGACCACGAATGCTCTGTGCTCTTTTATCTTCTCAGCAGCACCATCTAGTGCTGTTTTCTATATTCCGTCAGCACGAGACGACAAATGGAGGAGGAAAGCCCGTTACCATTTGCTCTTTGTACTCCTCGTCTGAGATAAGCAGCCGCGGGGGAAGTTGCCACAGAGATGCATCAACTACCCCGACTCTGATCCCCTTCCAGCTGTCTGTCAGGAACTCAACCAAGCCTCCAGGGAAGCCTGCCTGGACGTTCTCGTTAAGGAGAGCATCTGTCAAGAGCGCCACGTCCTTGACAGTCTTCCCCATCCCTCCGAGGCTATCAAACGTCGAGGATATTGATATGACTCCTTGAGATGAGGATGAGCCGACCGAGACCTTCAAAGCAAACAGAGCGGCGCGGCTGGCTGGGGTGTTCAGGGAGCCGTCTGTCTCAGTGCCGATGCCCAGGGGGCTAAAACCAGCAGATATTCCGACTGCGACTCCCGTGGATGATCCACCTGGGCTCTGCATTGTACTTTAATCAGCTTCGCTATTTGCGGGTCGAGTACACAGGCCTCATACTCACACGGTCACTGAGCTTGTAATCTCCCTTCTTTGTGCCCTCCACCACGTATGCCGACTGAGTCTGACCACCTATGGGGCTCCAACCTGGATAGCCTGCTGTATCCCTGTGTTGTATTAGTATCTTGATATTCTTTTGACTGCCTGATCGTACTTGTAGTTTGAGAATTCCTGTCGTGTTTGATTCCACTTGTCAGTAGCATTCATTGATATAAGCAGCGCGTTGCTTACCGTCATGCTCGTCTTCCCCAGTATGACCATACCAGCATCAAGTAACTAGGATCGTGGTCAATTCTGGCACATGGAACAGAAACCATCTAAAATTGAACATACGCGATTAACAACTACCGCGTTCTGCCTTGGCTTCGAGTCTAGCAATGCGAAGGAGCCTGCGGTCGTGGGCATTCCCAAGTCGGGACGAGTGGCAAATGCGTCCTAAATATTGGAAGATTCAGCAAACACCATGCTTTGGGGGGTGGGGAGTCCAGAGGCGTAGCTGGTGCTTACCTTGACGATGATTGGGATGCCACGGAGGGGCCCTCGAACATGACCCGCAGCACGTTCATCATCGAGCTGCCGTGCACGAGCCAAGGCCAGTTCTCTTGGAGCTGTGAAGAGAATGGCGCGAAGCTTATGGCCCTCCAGATTGTGCCTTTGGATCTGGTCCAGGAAGTTGCCAACAATGATCTCGCTTGTTGTCTCTCCACTGGTGAGGAAATCCTGGATCTCGTAGGCTGGAGCTGTAAGAAGCTCTGTGTCGCTCAAATTTCGAGGCATGATGTACGTGGTTTCTCTTATTGCTGTCTGCCTGATATTAGCGCATTAAGTGGAAGACGTGCCGAGGACAACGGGCACCGTGTTAAGGTCAAAATGGAGGCGAGGTCTGCCACCATGGCTACCTAGGTAGAGCAGAGGGGCCAAAGGGCAGGCGGGACATTGAGACGTGGATGTGAATTGCGAAGGGAACAGGAAGGAGGTAGGAGTGGGTCTATTGGAAGTAGGGTAACCTACCCTGTTCCGAATCCACAAGCCGAGAGTATGCTGGTGATGCAGTTGCATGCAGACTCGAAGCTTTTGGAGCCACCGGGGGAGAAGAGGGTGAGGGGAGGAGCCTTTCCTCAGCGTAGCCTCGACAGTAGATGTGAGTGTGTACGAGTGGGTGACTCGGGGCCCCACTGGCTGCTTTCCTAGGTAGTCATCCAGTGTGGCCCAGTCACCCACACGCTTTAGGAGGATAAGATTAGATCTTTTAGGAGGGTGGAGGGTATCCTAGAGATGGTCATGCTAGAGTACGCTGTTTCGTAGGGCTAGAGGAGACAGTCGCAGAGGCGGTCTTCCCAGTGGAGATCATCTCAGAGGAGAGTGCTCCATAGGAGGGCGGTTTATACAGGGATAGAAGAGTATCACATGAAAGGCTAGTGAATAGATACTGTGGCTGCGTAGCGGACACCCGAGTAGAGTGACCTCGGGAGTCTCAATGGAAAACAATTGAATAGCCGCTCCCAAATCCTGATGGAGAAGCCTATTCGATGCTGACTAGAGAACAAACATTACTTCTTCTTTTTCTCAGCCTCCTTCCACTCCTTCTCCATGGCATTGATGCGGTTCATCATATCCCGAACCTCAGGATAGTCCACCTCGCTCTGCGGCCTCCGCTGAAGGAAAACCAACAACTCCTGCGTCGCGGGCTTGCGATCCCAGTATTCCCTGAACACAAAATGGTGTGTGTGTGCAACAGAAGGGTCAACACGCGTGCGGTTACCCTTATGGGGCTGGATAGGAAGCGGATTGTTGACCGTGTTGTCTCCCGGCGTAGCCAGCAGGTATTCCACAAGTGCGTTTTGTTGGTCGTCGTGAAGCTGGCATATCCGCTCCGTCACACGTTCGCGGGCAGGGTGCAGCCAGATATTGGGCGGGTCTTTGCCCTCATTCTCATCCAGCCGATCTTGGGGGTCGCGCGGGTCAGCCTTCCTGTCGAACAGCACGATTCCCCCGACTATGCGCTCTTCAGCCCAGTACCCCACAATGTCGGCGAGGCCTTCGGGATAAATATCAAGGTCGGCATAATAAGGATGGCAGAACAGGGTCGGCCTTGGTGGCACCGTATACTCATCAGCCTGTGGGTCCGAGTACGTGGCATTCTTACGCGGGACAATGACACAACTGGTGATGGTGTCAATCTCTTGCTGGCTGTGTGAGCGAAGGTCCTCCCGTTTGAAAAGGTCCACGGCGATTTGATGCAATGCTATGACGACGAGCTCGATCAGACGAATGTGAAAGGCTTTGGAGCCCAGGGGAGCATCCTGGTATGCCTGGACTATCTGTGGGTCAAAGGCGAGCGAATGGAGGTCATATTGCTGAAGACAGGCGCAGGCCTTTTCCTTGTACTCGGGACAGAGAGTTGGGTGCGCCTCGATGGGGTGGTCGTCACCGAAAATACCAGGATAGCGCTTGTCGTAAGCAACATCAGCGATGGGCAACCCGTCGACAATCTGTGCAAATGTTTCGATGGCTAGTTCAGAGTCAAGCGTCCGTGATACGGCGCGGTGAAAGATGTCGAGGTGGTCAGTTTCGAGGTTCTCGAGCGTGATGCGGTGTAGGTGAGCATAGAGTGCGACCTCACGGAGCCTCGTAACCATGATATCCATGCTCAAGCCCGTCAATGTACCGATTGAGTCCATCATGCGTAGCAAGAAAGCTTGTGCAGGAAATTATTTTAGAATGGATCGCGGTAGTATTGTAGGATTCCCGAGATGACGAGGACAAGAGGCGGATTCTTGCTTTTATTTTGTCCCCTCTGTTTTCTTACATCGTTTTCGGCGTTCTGTTCGGGGTAATTGTCGATTGAAAAAAAAAGGAGGGGGTTCTCAATCTTGAACAGTTGGTAACTAATATTAAACCGTATATGCCTTCGGACGTGCACGAAATGAGGAGAAAACCACTGACAGATGTGACGGCACAAGGACCAGTGCGAGGTGCCAGGCGCCATAAGTCTCGTGACTTATGCAGGTTGTTAACATGGGGCGTTTAGGCAGCCAGAGCCTAGGATCTGCATCATGTCTCAGCCGACCACGTTACAACAGGCAGCACAGGCGTACTTGTCGCAACTCGAAGGCAACATTCCAGCATCAAATCGAAGCCGGGGTTTTTGATCATGCCAATGACGTGTCATACTTCGTGCCCACAGCTTGAGCTGTCGTGGAGAAGGCGAGGTAACGTACAAGCTGGAGCTCGACAAGATGCCGATATATGTTGACGAAAATACAGGGGATCTGGGCTGGAACGACCTTCAACTTCGTCTGCAACACGAACATATTGCAAAAGGAGAAGATATGGCTGGCCTTCTACATGAAGATTTTGATATCCTAGTGATGTAAGACATCCGGGTCTGTCCTAACCCCAGGTGCCGGGCAACATCTAAAGCGGGGTGAGCCTGACACTGCGCTCGAAGCATCGCGACGGCAGACAAGATCATCGAATGCCCCGTATGTCGCGATTATATATCAAGGACATTTCGTATACCTCCAATTTGGTGGGCATGGTTCTTCAAGGGGCTCAATGGCTACTTTGGTGTCGAGGAGACGGAGGATGAGGCAGGTAACGTCGATGGATACAGTGCGTCATTTTGTGAGCCGTTCTCTCGAGGTTGTCAGCACAGTACTAATCACATGGTAGACACCTGGGCTTATTTTGAAACAAAATTCTACTACGGCGGCAACGATAGTTACGTCTGGCACAAGCTTAACATGTTCAGCCGATGGGTTCCTTCGACCGAAACAATGACACTAATCGTGTTTGATCCACCCGGCCCCATCAGAGAGAACTTGCCAGACCCCCTGATTCAACCTTCTAGCCGCGGACAATTGAAGGACCCTTTCTGGATTTACGAAGGAATACTTAAGGAAATTCTTGATTTACAAGACAGGTCCGTCTGGATGATTCGTGACCACGTCAGGGCAATAGAAAAGAATCGGGCGATTGTGACCCAACCAAATCCCGACTATAGCCATCTTCACGAACTAGCAAGGCATGCAATTCACGTATCAGAGACACTCGACACGGCACTTACCACAGTGGACAACATTTTGCGGCGACACGCCGAGTATATGGTGGGTGCCAGTGATGCCGATAAGGGCCGCACGCGTGCTTCAAAGCAGTTACAAGATCGGCTGCACTTCCTGGAACACATGTTTGTCAGTCTCAAGTATCGATCTGCATCCAACCAAGCGAGGTTACAAAACGAGATACAGCTGTCATTCAACATCGTGGCACAGTCTGATGCGAGGACTTCTGTGGAAATCGGGCGAGCGGCACAAAAGGACAGCGCGGCCATGAAGACGGTTGCTTTTTTAACCTTAACTTTTCTGCCTGCTACTTTCATCTCCGCCATTTTTAGCACTTCATTCTTCAATTTCGACGGGGAAGAAGCTGCCTGGACTGTTTCAGATAAGATTTGGATATACTGGGCTGTCGCAATCCCTGTCACCCTCTTCACAATATTGCTGTGGTATTTTTGGCACAGGTTGTTTCCGCAAGGCCTAGTCGGAGACAGGAGAGGCCGTTCATTAGAGCGCGCTTCTAACGGAATTATATGAATGGCCCGTTCAAATCTTGAGGAGCTGGGTTGCACATGGTTGGTGAGGACTGGCGGCCATCTTGGTCCAATCTATGAGAGACGATACTCTATGAGATTTTTATAGGTAACAAGCAAGAAGATTTATCCCGAACTTGCTACAGCAGGCTACGCAGACCAAGACTCAAGAAAAGCCTTCGTACATGCAGCTGCGCTTGCAGCTGCGTACAATTGCCAACTCTTATTCTTGTGGCTATCTGCATAGTCACACACGGCCTTTATGACCAGGCAACGGCCAGAGAAACCCTCCCAAACCCCCGATCCTTCCATTTCAAATGCTATGACACCTTCTTCCCTCGCTATGATATCACGGTCTTCTCCTGACTTCATCACCTTGTCGCCTGAGGCATATAGACCGAAGTGAATCGATGGCCCCGCATAGTGATTTTGGTTCTTGGTCTCATCCCCAACAGCTGCTAGTCTCTTCCGGGCGATGAGGTGTTTGTCGTGACATTGTAATCTCTCGCAGTCCAAAGTGAGAGCATCTTCGCACACTGGATCCATGCTTGTTCGACACCGACCGCAGACCTCGCAGTCTGGTGCCGCCTGGTGCTTGTGGCGGTACGTCGGTTCGTACAGTTTATCTTTCAACGCTCCAGGATACTGCACTATTTCCTTAAGGTCTGCTATCAGGCTAAGTTGTTGAAGATGGAGAGCAGTCCTCTCTCTAAGTGTCTTCATACCCCAACGGCCCTTCATTTTGGCGAGAAAGGACAATATCTCGGCATTCGGATTCGGCATGTTGTCGCTTTTCCGGACAAATCTATCCGGGAACTGGCGTCCAAAGTCATACTGGATCAATCCATCACTGATGATGACATCTCCCAAGATGATTTCGGTTCCGCCTTTCGTGAAAGGTACACCACCACAGATACCGACCACCAGCACAAGTCCAAGGTTCGGAAAGCTTGCTCGACAATCGGCTGCAACGCTCGCACCATTGCTCTTCCCCATTCCAGGCATATGGACCAGGACGACGTTGTGGCGACCTATGGCGCCGATAGTATAATAATTTGGATCACCAGACCTTTTCCCGTACGTGTTTTCGTCCCATCTTTTGTCAAATATGTCCTGGACAGCATCAGCCTCCAAGGTCAGTGCGCAAATAATAGCAATTTTGAAGTCGTTTATGTTTCGTGGCTCTGGCAAAGACGACATTTTGATGTCTAGTTGAGTAATATCAGATAATCCTCGGGGATTAGTCCTTGGAACTTCATCGGTGCGTTTCCCCGCGAGAGCTAATTTTTCAGTGAGAATAGGCCACCGAGGATTGACAAAAGGCCTGAAGTCCTGAAAAGGATCGAGGGATGTGTCCCCGGGATTACCAAAAGCTTTGACATCCTGAACAGGGTCGACAGATGGGTCCTCAAGGACGACAGATGGGTACTCAGGATCTCTCACAATCCTGCGCAGATGTTTTCGTGCTGATTGCCGATTGCGAGATGAAGCAGAGCGGGCGGGCTGTGTTTTGATTACCAAAGTCTCACCTACGTGCGATGTAAACTTGTGGCAGCAAAGAATCATGACTTTTAGACGGCATCGCAGCTGAGACGAGCTCAACGAATTGAACATATCCTGAATATATGCCGGCCAGAGCTGCGTCTCGTCGTAATTTCGGCCAAGCACAGAAAGGTCGATGATCATGTATAGGCTGGGTATCAAGCGACAAATGTCGTGCAAGATATCAAACCAGTCTTGGCTAGTCGTCGCTTCTTTGAACTTGCCGCAGATGTTGATGAGAAAGCTCACAGGCCCCTTTGGTCTGGCATATTGTAGGCACTGGACTGCAAGCTGCTGCAATAAATCCGCTGGGACTAAAGGACCGGAAATTTCACCAGAACGGGGCGTCTTTAAAATATAGACAAGTCGCACAAGTTGTGGGGCTTGGTCAGATTTCATGGCTTGGATGACCTCGACCGCGAATCGTTCGAAACGCTTCGTCGTCCCGGAGTTGCCCTGCAGCAACAATAAACGAGAGTCATCCGATCCTGCCCAATCATGAACTAGATCCTTATTCCAAATGTCATTGGTGAAATTTGCTTCGTGGGTTGAGCGTGTTTTTTGAATGGCAACGCATCTTGCGTAGGCATCGACGGGGTCCAGGAACTGAGAACAGAAGCAGAACGCTGGAATCATCCAGAGTAGCATTGGAGAACGAAGACCGACACTGTCTATGTCTTCCACTGGATTCTTGAGGAATGCTGTAATTTGTTATCGAGTCCGTTCCACCCCAGAGTCGGCACTGGCAGACATACCAGATATGTTGTTGCGGAAGTCTTCCAGGGCGTCGAGGTAGTCGGTTGACGACTCTTCGATCGCTGATTTTGCTGAGGTACCCAGGGTTGATGCTTGAATTGACCCGCTCTTATCCCATTTCTGTCTTGAATCATCCAAATAGCGGTTGATGACGATATGGAACTCGGAAATAAAGCCCGGGATCGCCGCCATCTCACTATTACTGGCGATGGGCCGTCTGTATCTCCTAGATCAAGGGAAATTGAGATTGCGAGGGGAGAGATAGTCTGCTGATGCCATCAGCGAGCGGGAAAGTCGCCCCCCATAATTTGGCCCCCATGTCAGACCCCCATGTCAGAACCCCATGTCAGAACCCCATGTCAGAACCCCATGTCAGACCCCATTCGGAGTCCTTCTTAAGGTCACCTGACCAAGGTTACACAAAGAGAGGGGTTAGGCTGGAAGTAAGCTGAATAGACATAAGCTGCATCGACCTCTACCAAAGTGATGATTGCAGAAATTTGGTGATTTCAACTCATGAAGAATATCTTATGACCTAAGACTGAAGCAAACTTGAAGAGACCCTTTGATGAGTAGTTACGGGGAGCATTCCCGCCGAGGCAAAATCGGCGGAAGAATCCAAGAGACTGTATCCCGCGAGCGAAACGGAGATGGTCAAAGAGTCCAACCACCAAAAAACCCAGATAATACCTCGGCCATGCATGGAAGGAGTCTGGGAATAGAGAAGGGGTCTAGATCGGGTAGGTTTAGAGGTTCCCTGACAACACTTGCTTGATCTTGACCAGTTCTCGTTTCTAGATCGCGAAGACATGTCTCATTATGCTCCGAGAACGACGACATCGATTGACTGGCGATATGAAATTTGTCATTTTCTCCAACTCGATCCAAACACATCCGACAATGAAGTGTTCCACGAACTTCAAGCCGCTTTCGCGAAGATGAAGGAGGCAGAGCGAATGAAACAAATGCCAGTCACACACCAAGGTCCTCCGCGTTACCAAGTCATCCACATAGTTCATTGCAGGAATACTAGAGAGGAGGCGATCTACGTTGAGCAGCCTTGGGTTGTTCGCGATGGTCCACACCGTTTCCATTTGAGAGGAAGCGATCAAATAACCAACATGGAACTATACCTGGAACGTAACAAGGATATCAGTTTCCTCGTCCGCCGACTGTACGAATGCTGTCTGTGGAAGACTCATCCAAGAGACCGACTTCTATTTGAAAAAGACAAAGATACATTGACAATGGAAATGCTTATCTGGGAGCGAATTAACACTACTTCAGACATGTTGAAGTCTGCTCTGGCAAGTCTTGCAAATGTCGCCCTCAAAGGGATTCCACACCCGAAATTTCGTGAAAACCAAGATGGCGACGACACAGCCGACGAAACGGCCGACGAAACAGCAGGCGAATCAGCCGACGAATCTGAAGACTCGACGTCCAGCGGCAGCTACTCCATTGCCAGCAACACAGGAAACGAGGAAGTGTCTTACCCTTATCTGTGGTTCTATCACCGTCGCCAAGATATTTCGAAGGCCATAGGTGGCCTCTCAGAGATCCATCAAGACCACTTGACCATATTCTGTGGATATGTCCTGGATCGTATGTCAGATGAATGGGGTGATGTCGACAAATTAGTTGCCAAACGGCAGATCACGACTAAATATATCCAATACATATATGTGAGTCTCCTGGCTATACTCACTGCTCTAGTATCCTAACATAACGACAGATTCCTGGAGAGCTTGTCCTCTCGTCATCCAAAGGCAGTACAAAACCCAAATTACAGGCATCCTTGGTTGAAGGCTGGCTGCAAGTCTACAGTCAGAATCCCATGTTGCCACCGAGTATCCTAACGGCTTCTTGGACTTTTGACGGCAAATTCGAAAAGCAAAAAGAGTCTCTGCGAGTCAAGGAACTACCTTCCTCGAGCCATCCTTTTAACATATGCGATCTCAATCCCCATCCAATCAAATTCGCAGATGACAATTCGAATATTACTCAAGTCCTCAGAGAACGAGGGAAAATGTTCTGGAGATGCCGCGTTCGCAATTATGTGTGCTTCAAGAGCTTCGTAGACGACGGAATAAAGACTCCTGTGAGGTTCCCCGCAATAAAAATGAAGTATTGGATTTAACAAGAAACACAGACTGACTCAAGGTTCATGATTGATTACGAAACTTTGCAGCAGATGCATCCAAAGGAACACAAGGGGACCAATGACGATGACCTCGGCACCAAAGCTCTCTCCAAGGAGCACCCTCCCCAGCGAGACGAGTTTATCATGTGTCTTCCTTCAACAATCTTGGGATTTAACATGCAAAAGAAGGAATGGGGTATGGTCTCAATACTCATATTGCCTCTGTCAAGTCGCTGATGAATCCCCCAATGTAGTCAGTCTTGACGTTGATCTCATCGAAGATGTTACTTGGAATACGGATGCATTCAAGTTTCTGGTTATTGAAGACCGGATGAAAGAACTCGTGAAAGCAGTGGTCACCAACCAGATCCACGCTTCAGAAAGCACTGACTTGATTCATGGCAAAGGAAGTGGGCTGATCATGCTTCTCCACGGGTAAGAGGGGGTCTTTACTGAAGAAAGATAACAACGACTGATTGACTTGCTAGTGGGCCCGGTACTGGTAAGACACTGACAGCAGAAAGGTACATCCACATGATTCTCCTTGACACACAATCGCCCCTAAGTCCAAGTCTGACAAGCAATAGCGTTGCCGAAGTAGCGAAGAAGCCACTTTATCGAGTGACATGCGGAGACATAGGAACGAAGGCGGAAGAGGTTGAGAAGGTAGTATGACTCGTGTCAAAGGATGCAATGTGGACTGACGTTTGCAGTATCTTGAAACTATCTTCCTCCTCGGCAAGACCTGGGATTGCGGTAAGTGTGCAACTTGATTAATTTTCGGATAATTCTAATTAATTGTTTGAAGTGGTGCTCTTAGATGAAGCGGATGTATTTCTCGAAGAACGCTCAACTGTCAATCTTGACAGAAATGCATTGGTCTCAGGTGAGTCTGATCCGGCTAAGCCCTGATGCTATAATGTTTATCTTCCACTTACACCTGGGTAGTCTTCCTACGAATGTTGGAGTATTATGATGGTAATGCACGAATCTTTTCCAAAGCAAGAAAGGAAGGGCAAAGTTCTCACAAATATTCAGGTATCTTGATATTGACAAGCAATCGCGTGGGAATCTTCGACGAGGCCTTCAAGTCTCGCATCCAACTCAACCTCCGCTACCAGAATTTGGACGGACAGCAGCGACTACAAATCTGGAAAAACTTCATATCTCGCTTGGAACGCCTTGCTGGCAACGTAGAGGGCTTCGAAATTGATGCCAAGGATATTCTTCGCCATCTCGACAAGCTTGCCACGCCCAAGCTTAATGGCAGAGAGATTCGAAACGCTATCTCGACCGCCAGACAGCTAGCCAAGTATCGGCAGCAAGCATTCGGTTACAACCACCTTGAAGCCGTCATTGCAGAGGCAGAGAAATTCGATAAATACCTCAAGGACCTACATGAAGGGTTTACAGCAGATGAGCGGCAGAACGACAGCGGGATAAGGTAGTTGAAATTCTACCTACTTGATCATGTTTATCTCGATCGGCACTTCCTACGCAATAGGCATGAATAAAGACGGAGAACTGCCTGTCAGACAGTGATCTCTAGGCCGCCTAATATCAATGTGATTGAGGTGACCTTCGATCAGCTGTTAGTAAGTTGCCGGTCCTTGATTGTGCTATTAGACTTTCCAGGATCTTTGTAGTCTCAGGATTGCATACTAGTTCGATCCAGCCTCAGCCTTCCTGTCCCCTGGTCAAATGATCGGTATGGCTACTTGGGCACAGAAATTGTTACAATACATGCAGGATGTGCCTGTGGAAAGCATGAGGATCACTTTTGCACTATAGCGCACTGGTTCAACTCGTGACAGAAAAATGCTCACAGCCCGAAGCTAGTCATTTATTAATATCGAGCTGCTTGAACTACTGGAACCAGAAGTCACGCTGCTTGTATCCGAATCATTGTCCCTTCCGCCGCGGTGTCTCTGGTTTCTCTCCCCCATCTCAGCCAAGAGCTTGGCATTCCTGACCCTCTCATCGGCGGAGCTATCTTTTGATATTGTGAAATTGATATTGTTTATACCGTCTCCAGTATCGGATCCGTTTCTAAGCAAACCATTAGTGGCTCGAGCCAGCTGAGGAACGCTGTTCATTCCATTCCCGCCCGTAGTCACATCAATTATTTCCACCATCGGAGGTCTCATACCCGGAGGCGGAGGCGGTCGCCCACCCACAGGCTTAACCACCATCGGAGGTCGTTTCCTCATCTTTCTTGGACGCCCTTCAACTATTTCCACCAGCGGAGGCGGAGGTGGTTGCATATGTGGCATACCCATGCGAGGCGGAGGCGGGTGCCCACCCAGAGGCTTATTCTGAGGCGGAGGTGGAGGCCTCATCATACCAGGAGGTGGAGGCGGCTGCCCGCCCAGAGGCACATCAGTTTTCATTCCCGAGAAGTTTTTCACTGCATTCCTGCCCATAAAATCAGGCGTCCTGCTGATCATTCCCTGCTGCGGCTGCTGCATCTGCTGCATCTTCTGAAGTATCTGCTGTCGCTTCTGAAGCGATACTTGAACCCCAGGCGACTTGTATGTCGTGGTACTTGCGTCTCGTGTATACGGCAGCGGTATATGGCCACCCACTGGTGTCGTCACGACGTTCATGTTAGGTCGTGTCGGTATCTTTACAGGATTCATTCCGTACGACGGACCTGGTTCGGATTCGAAAACTTTGCGTTTTGTATACGGGTCTGCAATGCTGACGGGATATCTTATACCTGCGAGTGGAGCGGAGTATCGCTCATCAAGCGAGGCTCCTTCTTCTTGTCGGCCATGAAGTCGAGGATCCAGGGCAAGCGGAGGTGGATTATGGCCCGAATATTCGTCATAACCCGGAGTCGTTGTGCGCTCCCCAAGTGGTGGCATTGGCGTTCGATGTCGGAGATAGGAGGGCATATTCTCGTGGTCTGGGAATTTCCCGTTATTGCCCACATCGTTCGGAATCTTTGGCACATGGTGATCGGATTCCCGTCGTAACTTATGACTACCAGAAGTATGGCCGGGGCCAAGCTTTAGCGAACTGTGTGCGCGCATTCCATTTCTGTCCTGATCTGGGGCCTTCAGTTTTGCCTTGATGTGGTTCCGGATCGATAGCGGTGAAAGCGTCTGTGGGATGGAATCATTACGAGTGGCGTCATCATTTCTTGGTCCAGGATTTTCGTTGCCGCCTCGCAAATTCTCGTCTGTGGTGCTTTCCAGGTGTGGCCCCGGAGGCGTTGTTCCCGTGATCCCCCCACCGCTCTGAAGGCCCAGTCTTCCCATTGACGGACGCAGATGAGCGAAAGAGTTCGTGTTTTCTGGGCCAGACGATGCATCTGGTGTCGCTTCGTCATGTACCGGCAGGGATTCAGAGGAGGTTGTCGAGCGCATACCGTATGGAGGGTAGACGGATCGTCGTCTCACGGGCAGCCCCGAGTTCGCCGACTTCGAAGCAGAGGACCTGCTAAGTGCAGGTGATTTAGAGCCTCCCTCAGCATGATCTAGTGCTGTTCTCCAGCGCCCATCGCTGTCCTGAACAGGGCGCTGAATGTGCTTTTTGACCATGGAGCTGACTCGGTGGCGCTGGTGCCCAAGAACATTCGTCAGCGCCATGTGCGCCAGGTAGCGCGAGCACAATGCGATACTCACCTCCAACCACGACAAGATCCATGGATGGCTGGGAATTTGTCTCACAAGAAGATCATCCGATCTAGGGTGCCATGGACATCGATGAGGCTGTTCATGGCATTAATTCAGCGAGGAACAACGAAATGTTGACAGCAGACATCTTGCTGACAGTAAGCGGGGCTCAGCAAGGCCATTGCTGCCATTCCCAATTCGAATAGCTGCATCACCCTAGGTAAACGCCTTAAAATTCACCACCCCCCACTTGTTCTTTTAAAATGCGTAAGCGGGGGCTGCATTTGTCAACATCGCCCTATAGACGATTGACCACGCCTTAGCTGTAATACAGTGTCATCGAGGCTGGTACCTTGCCCCTGACAGATACCTTCCGTGAATACCTGACCGTTATTACTTGGGACTCCAGTTGATACATGAAGAGCTTTGCAGGAAATGTATCTCACAGTAAGGGAATCGCCCCATTTCACTCTCACTCCTCCCTGCTCGGATCATCTAATTCACCAGGCTCACAACGCTCATTGGTCTTCTTGAATTATTTTCATCCGAATTATATTACTCATCTTCATGGTTCACAACATATATAGCCATGTCAATATAGCTTGTCAAACCACGCTCGTGGTTTCTGTGACGTTCCTGTTAGCCTGGTCGATTCCCTAAACTATATATCAGGTGGGTCGTGACAGCTTTCACAAGATCAATCTGGACCACAGACCTCCGCAATAATTCTCAACCCCAAGTTCACACAAACCTCTCACTGAATTCACCAACTGTATTCCTCTTCTTCAATTTGCGCAAAATGTATACCAAAAACTACCCCGCATCGATGAATGCCATCGTCGTTGAAGAATTCGGGCCTCCTGAGGTTCTGAAAATGAAACAAGTGCCGACCCCAGAGCCCAAACCAGGCCACGCCATAATCAAAATCAAAGCCTTCGGCATCAACCACGCCGAAATGCATATGCGCCGCGGAGAGTGGGCAGAAAGCATGCCTATCATCGGCATTGAATGTGTGGGACTAGTCGTCGCCTGTCCAGGCGGAGAGTTCGCCATCGGAACTCCAGTGGCAGCGGTCATGGGCGGTCTCGGTAGGACAATAAATGGCAGCTATGCTGAGTATACCAGCGCGCCGGTGGGGAACGTGGTCAAACTGTGGGAGAGCGAGGAGGATCTGAGAAAGTTGAGGCTGGGATGGGGGCAGGTAGCTGCGATCCCAGAAACGTACGCGACAGCTTGGACAGTGCTTTTCAGGAACCTTGAGGTCAAGTCCGGGGATAGACTGTTAATAAGAGGCGGTACAAGCAGTTTCGGGAGGGCGGCTATCAATCTTGCGGTTCAGGCTGGAGCAGAGGTGACGGCGACTACCAGAAACACTGAGCGATTTGCAGATCTGAAGAGCCTAGGAGCGAAAGAAGTACTCCTCGAGGCGCCGGGCCTCTCCACCCGTCTTCTCAGCGAGAACCGGAACAGATTCGATGCCGTGCTCGAGCTCGTCGGCAACAGCACCCTCCTCGACTCTCTCAACCTCGTCCGCCGCGGTGGTCGCGTCTGCCTTGCAGGCTTCTTAGGCGGTCTTGACCCAATCTCAGACTTCAACCCTCTGCTGCAGATGGCTAGCGGTGTACATTTCAGCTTCTTTGGTAGCTTTGTGTTCGGCAAACCGGAATTTCCGCTCTCTGATGTACCTCTCAAAGACATTTTGGGCATGATAGCGGACAAGAATTTCAACGCGGAACCAGGACGGATATGGAAATTTGTTGAGGAGGACATTAGAGAAGCACATAGGCACATGGAAGAGAGCAAGGCAGGTGGAAAGATGGTTGTAGTGGTGGAATAAGGCCAAAAGGTCAGCTGTGGTGAAGTGGGTCAGATGGGAAGTCAGAATACTTCACTCAAGTGCTACGGCCGGCCCATACAGAATGCAGGCCAGTAAGCAATGGCAGAAACTAAACCACAATGGGCGGTGCTCCAGGATCTCCTGTGTCATATCTCTTTACAAATATGCAAAGGACGCGGGAATGAGTAATTCTTTTCTATTCAGTAGTGCTGCGGAATAATGGTCCATTTTTGATCTGCATATATAAGCTTGTTAAGGAGAAGGCGGTCTCTTCATATGCAGATAAAAGTTCAGAGACCCACCGTTCCCCGGGAGTGGGTCGAACTACGAGTCTTAATCTTTGAAACACTATTCACCTACCTCTCACGTATAAGTTGACTTTACAAGGGCTATATGTCCACAGAACGCGTAATGGTCATCCATATGTCAACAATCTTGGTATCTCAATCGCCCAAGTCTTCCGGGTAGCACAAGCCTGAAAAATGATGAGAGTTTTGCTCCCAGAGACTGTCCACATCAGCGGCTACAAAGGCTTGAAGGTTCACCGACGCAAGCGTGAAAAGTCCAGACGCGGCCAGTAGGCAGAAGCATTACCGGGTACAGGGGCAGAGTTCGCGAATCCTGCTGCTCCAGAACGCCCTGTGAACCCCTGCTAGCACGCTCGCCTCCCGGGGTCGAGACTGCAGGCCAAGGCGACGGCGGCTCCCGGCAAATTGGCGATACCACCGCATCTACAACGCTAAATCATGCTTGCCACGCAGTCCGGCAGTCCGGTACGGCCCTTGATGCCCTGATACGGACTACGACCGAGGATCCGCCGCCCGCATTGTGGCGCGAATCGGCTTTTCCAGAGCTACTCCAACTGAGACCCTGAATAAAAATGTGGGCATGTCTCAGTTGTTCCGCGTTAGGAGGATAGCCACCGTCGTCGACTACATCTTCTCCGTCCTTCGACCACAACGCTCGTTCGCCTCCTCTGCGTCTGCCACGGCCGCCAGACGACACCAACCAGAGCGAGAACCAGCTACCTTCTCCGACGGCCTAATCCCCCTCCTCTCGCCACCCATGAAGGACGACTACGTCGATGTTGCCGCCGCCGAGGCACCGACCTCAGGACATGGCTCCCTCTCGCAGGACGAGGCCGACATGGTCCGGCTAGGCAAGGCCCAGCAGTTCAAGCGCAACTTCTCCTTCTGGTCGACCTTCGGCTTCGTGTCCATCTACATGGCGACCTGGGAGTTCGTGATTGTCTCCATGTCGCCCTCGATCGCCGCGACGGGCTACGGCGGCTTCTTCTGGACCTTTTTGGGATCCGTCCTCTGCTACTCGTCGGTGGTCCTCTCCCTCGCCGAGATGTCCAGCATGAGCCCCACCGCCGGCGGCCAGTACCACTGGGTATCCGAGTTTGCGCCTGCGGGCTGGCAGAAGCAGGCTAGCTATGCGTCGGGATGGATGACCAGCCTGGGGTGGATCGCCAGTCTCGCCGGGAGCGTATATGTCTGCGCCGACCTTGTTCGTGTCTGCGTCAATATCAGCTACCCGGATCTTGTCTTTACCAGCTGGCAGGTCTTCCTCATACTCTTGGCCCTTTTCATCCTGACGATTCTGCTGAACACGCTGGGGACACGGGTGTTTCCGACGCTGGAGGTCGTCAGTCTGATTGGCCATACTGTGGGCTTCATTGTATTTGTTGGAATTCTGTGGGGAATGTGCAGGCCCTTGAACAGCGGCAGGGCGGTCTTTCTGGATTTCCAAAATAACGGTGGTTGGACCAACTTCGGGACGGTGGCCTTGCTCAACCAGGTCTCGATCATCTGGTCGATGCTGGGATCGGATACCATTGTTCACATCTGTCAGTATATGCCCCACACATTGCATCTAACCCGGCTCGAGCTGACATATACATGCAGCTGAGGAAGTTCGTGACGCGTCATTGACCGTTCCCCGGGCCATGTGGTGGTCATATGTGTTCAACATTTCTATGGCCTTCGTGATGGTGATCACGATGCTCTACACCATCGGACCCATCGACACCATAGTCGAGGCTGACTTGCCATACCTGAACCTGTTCTCGGCGACGGGGAGCGTTGGTGTAGCTCTGTTCCTTGCCATCGTCCTGTTCGTCCTCATCTACGCCGGCAACGTTACAGCCCTTGCAACAACATCGCGTGAGGTTTGGGCCTTCGCAAGAGATCGCGGCTTCCCGTTCTCCACCTGGATCTCTCGGGTATGTTTTGAGAACAACATTGCGTGACGTTCCCTATTTGTGCCTCCACGGCTAACCCATCCAACAGATGAACCACAAATACGACATGCCCTTCAACTCAATCTACCTCTCTTCACTGGTCGCGCTTCTGCTGTGCCTCATCACCCTCGGCTCCGACACCGCCTTCAACATCATAATCTCCGTCTCGCTCCTTGCCCTCATGTCAACATACATGCTATCCATCGGCTGCGTGCTCCTGCGCCGCATCCAGGGAGGCGAACTTCCTCCGGCGAGGTGGAGCCTCGGACGCTTCGGCCTGCCCATCAACGCTTTCGCCGTCGGCTATGCCTTGTTCATCGTCATCCTCAGCTGCCTGCCCTACTCGAACCCCACCACGGCTATCGATGCAAACTGGGCTCCTGCCATCTGGGTGGCAGTGATTTTGATCAGTGTGGTAGCTTATGTTTTCCATGGGAGGAGGAAGTTCACCCCGCCGGTCATATTCATTGAGGGAAAGCGAGCACGCGGTGAACAGCTGCAGAAGGTACTCTGAGGCGCTTATCAGAGCACTCGGAAAATCTGTATATACTGATCTTGAATCAACATACTTGTGTCGATCCTTGTTCTCCTAGTGACGATCGATTAGGCTTGCCATTAATGGGAATTAATAGCGAATCGTATCCCTTCCAGAACCGCCGCATCACGGACCTAGCAATCTAGTAAATTCACCGAAATACTCTGAGGCAGAAATACATTTAAAAGAATACACTAGGCTCACATCTAGCCCATGACGTCCTGCCACGGCCGTATGCCGCTGCGCTCATGGTCCTGAGAAGGATTCAGGCCTACCACAGAAAGCTCGTTACCTCTTTATTACACATGGACAATGAATTGGCGGCTAAATCAGGCGTACCCTTCCAGAAGTTTTAAGCCAAGACAGATCATATGGTCGAGATACTTCATTCAGTATGCCATCGGGATAGTGTCAAGACTAACAGCTTGACGGGAGGGACTAGGTACATGCTAGGGGAATAGGCGCGCTGACGGCCAGTGTTGCGTACTCACTAAATTGGAAGAAGATCTCGACTAGTACTTGTCTAGAAAATTATTGGGCATAATTCGAATAGAAAAATGTGCTCTCTCTCTCAGCATCCCCCAAACCTTCTTTTCTCCTTAACCATTCCGACCACGAAGCCAGCCACCTGGGCAGCCAAGCACATTGCTCAGCGAGACCAGACAGGCCAGAAACTAGAAAGAACTCTCGAAACACGAGTTAAAATGCATATCTCATCACTCATAACCGGCCTTCTCGGCCTCGTAAGGTACGTCCCCCCTCTCACCCCATCAACACATCCAAATCCCACTCACACAGTCCCGTCTAGCCTCACCTCAGGACTGGTCATCGTCAACACCACCAAGGACGTCAATGATACCTACTTCAAAAAAGGCTGGCTGCCTCCGGGCTTCCACGGCGGTCACGGCCCAGTGGTCATCCCACACGACAAATGGAACCAAACCCACGCGAACGGTTCCTCCTCCCGGCCAGAGACCAACACCACTACTGGGGTGACCATCAGCAACACCACCAAGGATGTGAACGACACCAGCTCCAACACAAGCTTGCCCCAGCTGCCTCCGGGCATTGGGGGCGGCCCTGGCCCAGTGATCATCCCAGAATATAAGTGGGAGTACATTCACATTCACGCGAACGATTCCCACTCCTGGCTGGAGGCGGTCTCAATCGACGAGTATGAGGCCAACCGCCGCGGACGTCGTGTCTCAACGGAGGAGCGCCGGGCGGCCCTCATCGGCAAGCGAGATGGGCCCGGGGATCCCCTGCCCCCGCGGGACAGGACGCTGGCGGACCACATGGAACAGCACGGCTCGATGCTCCCCGAGTGCTACAAGAAGTGCATGCGTTCGGAGGACGGCAAGTCCAACATCCACATGGGCCAGGACACGCTTGGCAAGATCTGCGGCAGCAAGTGGATCCGTTTCGCCTGGTGGAGTGAGCACCACATCTACTGGTGTGTGAATGGGGACAATGGGTGCAAGAACAAGGAGGATCACAGGGTTGCGTACAGGTGGTTGAGGTGGACTTGTGGGGACAAGCCTTAAGTCGACATGAGTCTGGACGGCGCTGTTGTAGCACCACACCACACCACACTAAAAGTCGGCACTGGCCTTTGACTCAGTCACTAGGACCTTCTTTGAGGTTAGTTTGATGGGTTATGATGAAAATAAGCACTACGGAGGAGTTCAAAGTTTTTGACAGCTCAACTGCGTCATACCTACTTCAAGATGAGTGGACGTGGACCCAAAAGAAGGGCAATAGTACCTAGGCAGTCGATGAATGCACATGTAAGAAGTGACTAATCAGAATAGCACATGAGCTCCAGCTAAAGTCTTGTTAGAGCACGCTTTTCTCTACGACCATCAGTCGAGTACATTCTTTCCGGTGCTGCAGAAGATCACGTTTTAGAGTGCAGATACGGAATCGATCCCCAACGACGCCAATCAGGCAATGAAAGTAGATAGCGTGTACATACTAGCGTGTTTGTTGGGAGCTTCCACATGTACCATTATCGCCGAACCTTCGAATATGATCCATCATGATATGCTATAGCGAAGTCCCTGGGTTTAATTACTTCCTCTCTACCTATGTGTATAATTACCTTTGGCAGAAGATTCCCGTATAAAACACTGTTCATAACGGAGTACCCTCGAAAAGCACTTGAGAGTACTCTAAAGATAGTGGCCTTGTAGAACAGCCTTCCGTAGGAGAGATCCAATTAGAGTTTCCGCCTTAGGAGGTCCTACTATGAGAGACCAAGCCAAAGGAGCTGATTCTAGGGGATGCTCACCCTTCATTGGTTTTCATATAAGAAGACTTCCCTTAGGAGGTTATTCTAGAATTAAATATCCCTTAATATGTTCGTCTATAGTAGGCTATCTCTAAGGAGGTTTAATAAGAGGGTACTTTATAGGCGAAAGCTTTGAAGGCGGGTGCCCTATAGGAAGGCACTCTATAGTATGGTGTTTCATAGTTAGTATTTTGTAAGAGGGTACTCTATAAGACGGTGCTCAGTAATAGGGTGTGCTGTAGGACGGTGTTCCGTGAGAGATTTGGAAGATATATTGTGGCTCATTGTGGGCACCCGAGCAATGCTTGCTTACTCAACTTTGAATGCCCAGTGACACCGATAAATTGCACACGAGTTCCCAGGGTTGTGCTGTTCCAGTTCTACGTGAAATGCTGAGCGGCAATGTGCATTCGGAAATCACTCACTCAGCAACCGGTTTCTGCTTTGGAATCCACATTTCCCAGTTGGTCGTACAGTTGTCTCTCGGTCCACCAGAAAAGGCATCCCGGCCCCATAGACGCTGAGCGCCTCAGATGCGGGGATAGCTTCAGCTTCGACTCCACATACCCGCGCAATCATGCCCCACATTACAGCTTCCAGCTCAGTTTTCCAATGATAACCACAATATAATCTTGGCAAAATGGTTCCCCGGGCGAGCGGCTCGACCACGTTCAGCTTGATTCAGGGTGGCTTGATGAAATGGCGCGGAAGGAGCCGCGGATATCACATAGCCCGAGACATGGGCAGGCGGCCGACGTCGCAGGGCCGGGGACAATTACCCCTCCCCCGGATTTCGGGTAACCCTAATAGATTGACGGGGATCCATACAACGTGGGGAGAGTGTGGAGTGTGGGGAGTGAGACTAGTCCGTGCCACCATGACCATGGCGGATATCTGTCAACCTGGTGGTGACGTCCTTGGACGGCCGGCCGCTCAACGACTACTTAAGCCAAGTTGATTTCCAGGAGCTTCCTCCAGCAGGCATCACAGGCTCAGACTACCCACAAGCTTCT
The DNA here is from genome assembly GCA_023522825.1 of Diaporthe ampelina. Taxonomy (NCBI): domain Eukaryota; kingdom Fungi; phylum Ascomycota; class Sordariomycetes; order Diaporthales; family Diaporthaceae; genus Diaporthe; species Diaporthe ampelina. The sequence continues at coordinate 49,850 of JAMFTM010000099.1, read as the reverse complement.
CTACTCCACGCCCTCCCTAGGAGTTCCCTTTCAACTCATCTCCCCCTACAACCTACACAAAATGAGTCCCAGCGTCCTAACACAGTCCGCCGTTGATCTTCCCTCCAGCCAGCGGTGTGAGCCCGGGTCTATCAACCTCGAGGTCGCAAAATGGCCCGACAAAGCCACACACGGGCCGGTTGATGCCTACGGGACGGCGAAAGAAATCATCTTGACACTTAACTCGTACCTTGGCAAGGCCCCTTCCAAGGAGGCAGCTGAGGGCGTGGCATCTCTGTTCAGTGATGGCGAGTGCTACTGGCGGGACCACCTTGCACTGTCCTGGGACCTGAGGACCCTCAAGGGCAAGGATAGCATCGTTGAGTTCTTGCAAGACAACTCTAATCTCACCAAGGTCTCCGTGGATGCCTCGTCAGAGTGGCGGAAACCCAAATTCACCCCCTTGAATCCGCACCAGACATCCAAGGGCATCCTTTTCTACACGACCATTACTACGAAGCTGGGGGCTGGCCGTGGGGTGGTACGTCTGGCTCAGGATGACAAGGGATCTTGGAAGATCTGGACCTTCTTCACGTCGCTCGAAGAGCTCAAGGGCTTTGAGGAGCCGACTGGTCCGCGACGGCCAAATGGCGCACAGCACGGCTACCACAGGGGCCGGAAGAACTGGCTAGACAGAAGAAACGAGGAGTCCAGCTTTGTGGACCGAGACCCAGACGTCCTCATCATTGGTATGCCCTCTTGATAGCTCACTGTTTACGTCTTTGACCCTCAGTGAAGACTGAATGCTGATGATTCCCATTTCCTAGGCGCTGGCCAAGGTGGTTTATCTGCACATGCCAGGCTCAAAATGCTAAACGTGCCAACGCTCATTGTCGATATGAACGACAACGTCGGCGACAACTGGCGAAAACGTTATCATCAGCTTGTACTCCATGATCCAGTCTGGATTGACCACCTGCCATACATACACTTCCCTGAGTGGTGGCCCATTTTCACACCCAAGGACAAACTGGCCGACTTTTTCGAAGCCTATGCCAAACTCTTGGAGCTGAATGTGTGGAACAAAACAACCGTGGAGTCCGGCTCCTGGGATGACTCTCAGAAGCGATGGACTGTCACAGTCCAAAGGTCACTGCCAGACGGGTCAACCGAAACCCGAACACTCCACCCAAAGCATATAATCCAATCAACAGGGCACTCCGGCAAGGCAAATATCCCGAACATCAAGGGATGGGATACTTTCAAGGGTGACATCATTTGCCACTCGTCCCAATTTCCAGGCGCAAAGCCTAACAGCCAGGGGAAGAAAGCAATTGTTGTCGGCGCCTGCAACTCAAGCCACGATATCTGCCAAGATTATTACGAGAATGGGTATGAAGTGACAATGGTCCAGAGATCAACAACTTGCGTCGTCTCTAGCGAGTCCATCTGCAAGATCAGTTTGGCCGTCGCCTACGAAGAGGGTGGTCCACCCACCGAAGACGCCGATTTGCTCTCATGGGGAACGCCGGCTGAGGTGACCAAGGCGCAGCACCATGAGATCACCAAACTCCATCAGATAAATGACAAAGCAACCCTTGAGGGCCTGGCGAAGGCAGGCTTCAAGACCGACAAGGGGCCGGATGATTGTGGTCTCTACATCAAGTATTTCCAACGGGGCGGCGGCTACTACATCGACGTCGGTGCGTCGCAGCTGATCATCGACGGCAAGATCAAGGTGAAGCAAGGCCAGGAGATCACAGAGGTGCTGCCGAAGGGGCTGAGATTCGCAGACGGGACTGAGCTAGAGGCGGACGAGATTATCTTCGCGACGGGATACCAGAACATGCGTACACAGGCGACTGGCATCTTTGGCGACAAGGTAGGCGACAAGCTTAAGGACATCTGGGGGTTTGATGACAGCGGCGAGTTCCGGGCCCTGTGGAGGGACTCTGGCCATCCCGGCTTCTGGTTCCATGGCGGCAATCTGGCAATATGCAGGTACTACTCAAGGCTTCTTGGACTGCGGATCAAGGCCCAGCTAGAGGGTCTTGAGTGAGGGTGTGCATGTAGACTCGTAGATTTCATTCACTAGCTGTCAATTATCGACTTCGAATGCAATCCGATCGTACGCGGCGGTGGAACGACCGGGCAGACGAGAAGGTACGTGTCGAGGCCGCCTGCGCGTCGTTGATGCCCCTGACCTCCTCCGTCTGTTCTTGTCGACAGTGCCTGTATATTGTGCCTCTGACCTTGTCGCCCTCGGTCTGGTACATGTCGACGCCGCTGGTTGCGTAGTGTGTGCACTGGTTGGTGATGGGCCGTGCCTCCACCCAGTTGATTAATTGATATGAGACTCTGTCACGCTCATTGCCGCACCTGCTTCTTCATCATTCGCTTTTTTTTTCCTACGTCGCCTGAATTTCGCCTCGGCCTCCTTCTACTTCGACTCCTGAAGTCGATGCACTGTATGCTGCATTGGCGTCCACGTCACTCTTGTCGACACCGCTTGCGTCACTTATGCCTCTGATCTCCTCGGTCTGTGCGTGACTGCACAGCCGCCTGAGTAACGGCCTCGCGAGCCGGGTTGTCAATTTCGGCGGTAGCCCGGAGTTGGTGACGACATCTCGGAACATCTCCAAGTTGGTCAGGTGAGGTGTCCTCTTACGGAGGCCGCACACAAGGTCCGTATCTTTGAGCTGGGGGACGAGACAAATCAATAGTGTAGATGGGTACTTGATCCATGTCGGCCTCGCCATGACTTTGGATTGAATTGCATTGGTAGTGGTTGACGGTATGAAATGTAGGCGGCAGTCCGGAGGCCGTTTCCAGCAACAGCCCCGCCAGTCGGGTTGTCGTCTTGGGCGGCGGACCAGAGGCGGTGACGATATCTCGGAACAGCTTAGCCAGGTGAGGTGTCTTCTCGCAGAGGTCTCACGCAAGGTCGACGTATCTTTGAGCTGGTGGGCGAGTCAAATCCATGGTGTAGATGGGTACATGATCCATGTCGGCCTTGCCCTGACTTTGGACTGGATGGAATTGATGTGTAGGTAAAGGTGATGAAATCCTCAGCAACAGCCTCGCGAGCCGAGTTGTCGGAGGCGGCAGCGTGAGCAGGAAGAGATAGTCAACAAATACACGAAAAAACAATTTGCACAAGACAGACAGCGAAGAAGGCTCTTCCTCCCCATCTGAAAGTGGGTTGGGCTGCTGCATCAAGCTCCTTCAAAGCCTTGAGTACTTGTCGTCGTAGCTATGACCATATTTTCCAGACCATGTTCTCCTGCGATGGGACACGAGCGATGATGACGCGACTTCTGCCCAGGTGAGGGAAAGATCCCCCACTGCCAGAGCTAATCCTGAAGTGATTTCCATGAAGATTAACACATGGTCTATTTTACTGAAACTATATAATAATTTAACATTTATTAAAGTTGAGATGTTAGATAACAATATTATTACTCAATTAGCTTTTTATGAAAAAATATATATAGCGTGTGTGTCTTCTGCTGCCTGCATTGATTGATATCTGAAGGTAGGAGGCCCCTAATGTAGCCCAGCATCCAGTAATGGGCAACTGGCTGTCCGCCAATACAGGTCACGATCGAACCCACGGCAGACAATACAAGACCTGAAAGTCTCAACGTTTCACACAGCGGGTGTGATCCCAAATGTTTCTGATACGGCCTGGTTACTGCATAATCTTCGACCTGTCATGGGTGGCTCTAGACGCTGGAGAAGGGCTTCCTGCCATCTTTCATAGCAGTGCAGCGGAGAGAACGGGAATCCGGGTCAAGATAGCTCGAGTAACCACCTGCAGATGATGGGATAGGATCGAGCAGATTCTTGCAGACTAAATTTGTCTTCAGTACCCAAGCAACAACCATGAAGTGACTTTGCAAGCATGCATTTGCGCATCTTGCAGCTCTACCGTCATATCTTCCTGGTCTGCCATTAAAAGTTGTTCCATTGCAGCATGGCCATCGCAGCATGACCGTACCGTTTCGGACGCTCCACTGCCGTTTCCTTTGACGTATTGCCTAGGTTCTTTGCTGGGCGGCTTTCTTGCCGTAACTGCCAGCCAGCGCAACACAACTGCCCAGCTGGCGGTCCGTGTCTGCCTTAATTACATCACTCATGACGAGCGTAAATGCGCAGCTGACTGTGTACCTTCCTCAAAGTCTTGGTTCTCCATGCAAAGGCTGTGCCGAACCCAGGTTGACAGCCGCAATGGGCCATGTTCTCCCAAAGCTCCGTCGGGTGACCGTGCGAGATGTGTTCTTAAGATTCTGCGAAGACACTTGCCTCCTTCGCAGTCCAGGTCTTCATTGACGAAAAGAAAACTCTCTCATTCACACGGTTTTGAGCGGCATTGCAGTGATCTTTGCCGCCTCTCAACCATTGCGGACGATTTTCTCCGGTGACCCGTGTTGTTCATGGCAACTGCAGTACCTAGGTCGAATCCCGTCATCGTTGTTGAGTCCCATTGGCAGGTGACCATGGTTCACGGGAGGTAGTTGCGGCGCCCTTGCAAACCATGCAAGCACGGGCCGTTCTGGAGATAGCCTCGTCTCCGTTTTCTGACGAAGAGAGGTAGTCTTGCAGCCTCGCGTGAGGTGGTATCGTGAATAAAAATACTTCCTACGAGAAGATCAATCCATGAAGAGCCTTTGCAACAAAGTATCTGCCTCGTATTAGAAGTGCGCGAGTCTATTCCCGCCCGTAGATCTTGTGTTGGCCTTCCAACCGTTGCAGGGCCGGCCGAGCAACTTCCCCAGACCTCCTTCCAGCTTCTGTCATGACACCAATCATCGTTTTTCCCGCGCAGAGACGCAGAAAAGTGAGGAAGGCGCAGAAGAGCATGGTGGCCCGAGCTCGGTTCTCTCGTCCCATCCCCTCGTCCTTTTCGTCCCACGATTCTCCCCTCTCTCTCTTCTTCTCTTTCTTTTTTCTTCTTCAAGAAGCATTTGCGTTATGGACGCAGATTTCGCGTCGATGTGATTAGGCATCAATCGTGCTGGCGTTTGCTCTACCTTTTCTTTATTCTTCCGAACATCTTTCCCGTACGCAACAGAGAAGGTCTTTCACCCCTTTCTCCGACACGGTCTTCGAGGTACGGATTACTTCGAGTCGCGATGGACGCCATGGGCAACCTCTGGGTGTGGTTGTCGAATGACCCACGCGGAGGGTGGTTGTTCATCCTCGGTCTTCTGGTTTACCTCGCCGCGTCAACCTGGTCTGTGGGGTACGAGTTTGCTTGTAAGTGTTTTCTTTCGCCGTGTCCTCCTCATACTACTCGTCATCGTCACCCTGGGACTCCTCCTCCTGCTGGTCCTCCTGTGGGTCCTCCCGCGGGTCCTCCTGCGGCTTCTTCTTCTTTCTCCTGCTCGTCACGTCTACCGGTCGCGAACATCGAATCAATCAGCATTTCCTCAGCAATTCTAGTCAAGCAACTCTCGCCCAGCCATTTTCGTCCAAGAACTTCTCCACCAGCACTCCTTCTCCAGCAGCTCCTGTCTCAACAATTCTTCACCACCAATTCTCCTCCAGCAGACTCCCGGCAATCGGCAATGTTCCGACCAGCAGCTTCTCTCCCGTGAATTCCATCCCTCGGGCTGTGCCCTCTCGCCGAACTCTCTTCGGGCCCAGCCCGTTGCACCATCTCCTCGAGACATCGCCTCACACTCACTTTGCCTGTGGACCTGCCTTCTGCCTTCTCTTCCCTCCATCATCTCTTTACCCATCGTCCTAATTCCCAGTCTCCCACTTCCCACTTCCTAGCCTCCCGCTTCCTCTCCTCCTACTTCCTCGCCTCCCACTTCCTTTCTTCTCATCATCACAGTTCGTCGATGCTAACTTCCTTTTCCTACTCAGATATGCAACTCTGGAGTATCGGTACTGATGGAGATCTCTGGCTGCGACCGTCTGGCCAACCGACGGCCTGGAAGGCAGCTCTCGGGATCTGGGTCGGGCTCGGGCTAGTCCGTACCTGGTTTCTCGTCTGTTGGGCCTTCGCCGTCGCACGGTCTTACGCGCCAAGATCGCGGATGTGTGGGCGCACATCCATCCATCATTCCGACTTCATCTTTTGGGGTGATCCGACGCGTCCACTTCGTTATCCCGACAATGCAAGACGATTCCGGATGTGCAGGGGCGCCTGTCGAGCTCGCGACGAACCTCTGTCCGACCGGGTCTACCATTGCTCGTATTTCGAAGCTTTACACAAGAAAGGAAAAAGAGATGGTGCGGATGTACACTTGGCTCTGTACGACCATTTCTGCGGTTGGCTTCGGGTCTGTGTCTGGCTGGACACCATGAAGTCATACCTGCTCACCATCTTCTTCCTCCTTTTGGACGCCATTATCGTGATGATCATTTCCTTCATCGCCATTTCGAGGTCAGGTAGCTCGTCCCTCTTGGCTCATGCGCCGGCGGTGACTAGGGCCGTCGCCGTCGCCATCTTCCTTGCGGGCAGCAACCTATGGCTCAAGGTCCGAGATCTGGCTTTGCGGAATGTCACGATATCGGAGAAACACCAGTTGCGTCAAGTCGCCGGAGTGCGAGGTGGCTTTTGGTTCGCGCTTTTGCCCGACCGCCCCGAGCACGAACCCGACTTTCAGCATTTTCGCGGTAACCCCTGGGATCTAGGCTGGCAACGGAATCTCTCCCAAGTTTTTGGCGAGAGCCTCTGGGATTGCTTGCTGCCGTGGACTCAGCCGCCCAGAGTCCGTTACTACGCCGACCATCGCCATGTTACCGACTTCGAAATGTCTGACGCTTTCTGGGAGTGGGTTCGAGACAAGAAGGAGAACCGGTTCCGTACTGCTGGATCGGGATCAGCTGTTCCTGGACAACAGCGGGAGGCGGATGCAGCGGGCACACCGATCGGCGCTGGGACATCGGTTGTCGCCTTCGCGCCTGTGTCGTCTCCGCGGTCTCTCTCTTCGAACGTCCACCCACGTCAACAATCACCCCAACGTACCCCACAGGAAATTCCTCTCCCCTCATCTCCTTCGGAGCTCTGAGGGTGCTTCTTCCGTCAGAGGTAGACGTTAATACTCCCCTTCGGGGGGCAGGAGGATGAAGACGGATTCTGCACCTCCAAGCCGGTATCCTCCGGGACCTTCTGCCGCGCCGTTGGGCAGCGCACACGCAGATGCCAAGCAGAAACGCAGATGCCACCTACAAACGCATCACCACCATCATCGACTCGCATCACCAATCGCCTGTCATGATCCACATCTCGCCAAGTCGAATCTACACTCGACTGGCTTGACATCGCTTCACAGCAACAGCTCTTCTTTGGGCCTCGGAACAATTGTCACCACAATGTTCTCTACGGCCTCATCCAGCATCGCGCTTTACACCTTGAGCGCAACTCCAGCAATCGTCGAGGTACCAAACAACCTCTCGAATCTCAATCAAAACAATTTCGACTTTTCAGTCTAGTCCAGCTTGAAGCTCAACTCTCTCTCCACAGCTTCTTCGTGCCATGCCTCACAATCTGGCACACACAACTCAGCTTTGCTCGGGGCAATCTTCCAGTCCTTTGAGCTGTCTACTCAATCATGTTCCACATGTCCACCGCTTGAGATCTGTCGATAACACCGACCTCACAAGCTTTGCGCACCATCTCTTCGGAGCGCACACCATCTAGGGCCTCAACTTGAGTCCTTCGAGCCTGCGGTTCATCATCATGCCGCCAACAGTCCACTTCGTCTTCAGACACCTACCACCGTTCTGATGACTTCCCAGCCTGCGGTCTACCATCAAGCCGCCACCAGTGCATTTCGTCTCTGGAACAACAATCTCGTTCTGAGACTTCCGAGCCTACGGTTCTTCCTCTTAAGAGCATCCACCACTGTTCTGGAGAATCGTGAGCCTGCGGTTTACCATCGTGCCGCCACCAATCCACTTCGTCTCCCAGAGCAATCGTCACTGTTCTCGAGACAGCATCATGTTCCAAAAAATGGTGACATGACCATGTGCCTTCCGGTCATGCTGGACGTCACACCCTCGACGTCTGGCCTTCAACAAGTCCAATCACTTTCAGCCCTGTTGGTCGTCACAACCTGTGTGTCCGACAAACTCCAACCAATGCGGGCCAGGTTAGTCACCATCATTCGGTGCTGGTCTCTGCCTCAACACAATTTGAGCCACGTCAGTCAACGCCGGTGTTCTGACCTCTTCGCTTGCAAGCTCGAGCCATTTCGGTCGCCTCAAACTCAATGTCTGACCTTGCTTCAAGCGAATCAATCCGAATCATGTCAGTCATCACAAACTCGATATTTGACTTCCAATCTTTCCACCAATACGAGCCACGTCGGTCAACACAACTCTTGTTATCCGACGACGAGTCTTTCCAATCGACTCCTACTGCCGTCCACCATACCCTCGGTGTCTGTCTTCCAGCCCATGGCTTAGTCGCTTTCGAGCCTGTCACCTCAATCTCGGTGTCTTTTGAACTGTCGAGTTCTCCAGCCCATGGCTCTCACCCAACGAGTCATTCCAGGCACCAACACTTGGTCTCTAGTCTCCTGTCTCTTCTTCAACGAGTTGAGCCACGTCAGTCAACACGCCGGTGGTCTGACCTCTTCGCTTGGAAGCCTAAGCCACGTCGGCCAACACAACTCTTGTTGTCTGACGACGAGTCCTTCCAATCGACTCCTGCTGCCGGTCACCATACCTTCGGTGCCTGGCTTTCCAGTCCACTGCTCTCGTCAATCGGAGCCATCATTCTGGCACTCATCACACCTACGATGTCTGCCTCCAGCCCACAGCTCTACTCCAATTTGAGCTCGAGCCTGCGGTCTATAATCATGCCGCTACCAATCCACTTCGTCTCCCACAGCAATCATCTGTTTTGGAGACACCACCAATTTGAGCCATGCCACTCACCACAACTTCGGTGTTCTGGCCTTCCATCTTCTCAGATGACCAATACGAGCCACGTCAGTCACCTCAACCTCGGTGTCCTGGCCTCCAATCTTTCCTCTCAGATGATCAATTTGAGCCATGTCGGTCAACACAACTCTTGTTGTCTGACGCGAGTCCTTCCAAGCGACTCCTGCCGGTCACCATGCCTTCGGTGCCTGGCTTACCAGCCCATTGCTCCCTCCAATCGGAGCCATCCAAGCAGTCATCACACCTTCGATGTCTGTTTGCCAGCCAACTGCTCTCTTCAATCGGAGCACCAATCAGGCATTCATCACATCCTCGATGTCTGCCTACCAGCCCACAGCTCGACTCACAATTGACCTTTTCCAGTCAGCCAATCACCAAAACCTCGGTCTTGGCTTGTCAGCCCATGACTCGACTGGAGTCTCAGATGCTACCACTTCAGCGTTCTGGCCTCTCAGCCCATTGCTCTCACCATATTGAGCAACGTTCAGTCGGCGGCCTTCCTTATGGCGCCTTCAGCCCACAGCCCTCTTCTTGGAGCGTCTTCAGTCAGCCAACTTCTGGTGTCTGATTTCTCAGGATCGACTCTCTTTCATTGAAGTCTCCAACCAGCCCACTGCTCTCTTCAATCGGAGCTTCTTCTGTCACCCAAACTCTGGTGTCGGAAATCTCAGCGATGACTCTTGTCCAATGGAGTCTTTCGTTCAGCCCACGGCTCTCAGCCATCGAGCCATGGACGGCGAGCTTTCTCATCTTTCAGCCCATGGCTTCGTCACGTTTAAGCCAGTCACCTCAATTTCGGTGTCTTTGAACTTCTCGAGTTCTTCATTCAGCCCATAGCTCTATTCTTCTTGGAGCTTCTTCAGTCAGCCAGCTTCTGGTGTCTGATTTCTCGGACTTGACTCTCTTTCATTGGAGTCTTCCATCCAGCCCACGGTTCTCACCTATTGAACCAGTCTCAAGGACACACACTTCGGTGTCTCTTCGAACTCTCCTACTTCGAGTTCTCCAGCCCACGGCTCTCACACTCAACGAGCCATTGCCGGTCACCAAAACCTCGGTGCACCTGCAAGCTCCTAATCTTCGAGCTTCTCAATCAGTCCACGACTCTTCAAAAGAAATTGAGTCTCTTCATTCAGCCCACGGCTCTCAACCAACGAGCCCATGTTACCTCCTCGGTGTCCGAACTCTCCTACTTCGAGTTCTCCAACCCACAGCTCTCACTCAACGAGCCATTGCAGGCCACCATAAATCTCGGTGTGCCTGAAGCCCACACTCTGAGCTTGACTACCTAGGTGTCAATCAGCCCACGACTCACCCAATTTGAGTCTCTCCATCCAGTCCACGGCTCTCAACCAACGAGCCAGTCTCAGTCGCCAACACCAAGGTGCACCTTCAGACTCTTCAAGATCGAGTCCATCCAATCCAGCCCATGGCTCTGGTCACCTTTGAGCCCTCATTGACCATGAACTCGCGACCCATTTGACTCTGTCAATTTGAGCTTTTCCTTCAGTCCACGGCTTCTCCACATTCAAGCCATCAGTCAGCACGATCCTCACGTCTGATATTTTAGTCCAAGTACTTCCTCAAGTGGAGTTCATCCATTTCAACCAATGGCGCTCATCTCTGGTCCCGTCGTCCACACAATCTCGGCGTCGATCGTTCAGCCAATGGCTTTGCCTTGCGAGCTCTGTAAACCAGCATCACTCGTTTGCCTGCTCAGTCGGCCAAGTGTTGAAGCTCTTGTCCTTTGGCAGCATCAGCGGAACGTGACTCCACGAATCTTTCTCATCAGCAAATCCGCCGCTGTCGAGCAATCACGATAGTGCTTCTGATTTGGCGTCAAATTCTCCCGACGATTTCGAGAGCTTTGCCTTCGTGCTTCAGTGTATCCCTTGCGATGACCCGGAGGGGCAAGTCTACCCGAGGCCTTCAAATGTACGCGTTCATTCCGTGTTCTTTGTCCAAAGTACTCGGTGGGCCTCTTCCGGCTGACTTCGTCGAAGGAGATCTGTCACCGTGAAGAGACCATTTCTCATCGCGGCCACAATTTGAACAACTCGGTCCTTGTGGGTTTGGGATTCTGCTCATACATAGGTGAGGAGACAGTCACTGATTTGGTTTCACAGGCCTCGGATTTGGACTCAACAACGCGGAACCCGTGGTTCATATCAGTGGTGGTTGGTCTTTCCGCGCTGGTATTTGGACGTCCACAGATCATTCTCTGTGGCAATTGACTCATGCTCACCAATCGATTCCAGACGCAGACCTCAATGGTGTTTGGAATGACACCGCTGTCTTGGTTGGAACGAGCTGGGTAAGTCCTGGACACTGACACTTGTTCATGGGTCTCGATTGCTTTTTTGGAATCAGGGACACTAACAAAGTACGACTGTCGCAGTTTCAAGAGCCTCGGTGTCCTCGTGTCCTCCAATAAAGGACCGACCGGAGAGGCGACCGCTGAGATCCTGTTGGATAATTCACAGTGCACCTGATGCAATGGCAAGTCCATCCCAACTCCTGCTCTTGCACTGGGTACATGAGCAGTTCATTCAATGACCCGATGGCACAGCCTTTGCTGCTTGGTGGCGAGCCACGAGACAAGGACTTAAGGCAAGTTGACCACTCTCTGACGCCAACATTTCAACATGACACTGAAGCTGTGAACAGGGGTTGAGAGATGAAGGAAGACGACGTGGACGTCGTTTCTGGATGCAGGCAAATTCAAGGCTCGGGAACAAGTGAAAAGGCGGGCGAGGGAGACGAGTTGGTCAAGGGCTTTGCAGAAGTGATTGATGAGGATGAGGGGTACTACGTACCCACGGGCGGCCACTCACCACCACCTATGGCCAGGTTGCCATCATGCGAGACAAGGGACTGCGCCCAAAATTGGCAGCAAAGTCCACCTGTTCTCAATAACAGCGGCAAATTGAACACCGATTACGCTGTTACTGTCTTTCAGGTGATGGTATTATACGTAGTCTACGCTAAGCGCTACGTGGTATGATTCTACATCGATCGAACATCACCGTCTTCATCAATCCCTCCTGACCTGCGTCCCTATTTGACTGCTGGCCCACGAATTCCGCATCGGTTCCGCCACGCTGCCTCTCCTAGAATTAGCCACAGGCACAGGCGTCTGCGCATTACTAAACACCGACTTAGTCGAGTTCCCCCTTTCCCATTCCAACATGGCCTCCGTCATCTCATCAAACGTAAGATCCCCCTTCTCAAACTTCCTCTGCAGCCTGCCGAGGACGTCAGCCGGACAGAAACTCTGAAGGCTGTTGAAGACCTGCTCCAGGATAAACGCATCGTCACACTGCCCAATCTCGATCATGCGGCTCCGCAGGCGCCGGATCTCGTGAAAATACAGCTTCATGCCCTCGTAGTCGGGCCGCCGGATGTTCATGAGCCGCTTGTACAGCCGGGCGCCGTCGTAGCCGCCGTACTTGTCGAAGATGGCGCAGGCCTGGCGGAACATGACGAACGGGTCGGCCTCGCTGATGGGGAGGCCGTTGTCCGTGAGGCGGTCCCGGACGCGGGCGAAGGAGGACTCGATGATGAGGGCGACGATGCCCCGTTCCGTGCGCCACTTTTCTGAGGCCTCGCCGGCGCTGGTGCTGGACGGACATGGTATCGACGACTCTATGTATTTTCTGAGCTGTAGGAGGTCTAGTGCTTTGGTGATCATCGCCTTCCAGTGCTGCAGGTTGGCCTCGCCCTCTAGCGGGGGGATGATGCGTGTCACGGCGCCCAGGCTGATGTTGTCGCTGATGTGACTTGCTGTCATGGCTTGCACTGGGCTGCTGTCGTGTGCGGAGCTTGAGGGCCCGTTTTGTTTGGGGCTTTGTTGTTGTTGTTGTTGTTGTTGTTGTGTCTCGATTTTGCGAGGCATCTTTTCTGTCTGTCTGTCTGGCTGGCTGGATGTCTTCACCGCTTACCGCCACCGTTGGTAGTAGTGGTTTGTTGCATAGTATCAATCGGGATGCGGAGTTGATGCGGATGCCGCGGGACTGGATTCGACGTTGCGTCCGGTCTGCGGAAAAACATCCGAGCCGTCGACGATGAACTCTATTCGCGGTGTCGAATGAAGGGCTGAAACAGGGGAAAGGAGATCTCGTGGCTGAATGGTTGTTCTCAATACATTATCCCCGGGTGCGACGGAGAGGGCCGGACCGGTTCTCAACCATGTAGGCCTGTCTGCGGCGCCTTGCAGGTGGACTTGGTATCGGGGATGACACGAGTTCGCGCTCGGGCAACAGATCTGAGAGTCTGTTCAATGTTTCAGCCTATCAGAATGGATAGGTTCGTTCCATTGGAGGTCTGAAGGTTCAGTAAGTTGGAACACTTCAACGCGACGCTGGCGCTTGGCTTGTGTCACAGCACCCGCAGAACAACCTCCAATGTCAATTCAGGCCAAAGATGCACGCAAAGTGTGGCGATGTTGTTGCGTAAAAGGGCATTCCGTAGGATCATATCCATAACAAAACCAGGTAGTGCTTAGCTTACAATCTACAAGCGAAAAACACCTTAATGAATATATTCATTGGAAGTGGCTCCATTTTATCTGCCCTATTTTGTCTTTCTTTTTCTTTTTCTTTTTTCATCTCATCAGCCATATCGAACATTGCCACCACTCTCCCTAAACCAGTCATCAGCAGCCAAGCTCTCCTCGGGCGAGGCATAGTTGATAATGGTGCTCTTCATCGTCGTATAAGCATGATACGCATCCAACCCGTTCTCACTGCCCACGCCACTCGCGCTCTTGGCCCCTCCCCAGGGACTACTCGGGTCATTCCGGTGATGCGTGTTCACCCACACGATCCCGGCGTCGATCTGCTCAGACACCCTGTAAGCCTGCGACAGATCCCTAGTCCACACGGCAGCGCCCAGCCCGAATTCGCTGTCGTTGGCCAGCGCCACGGCCTCGGCCTCGGTGTCGAAGCCCACCACGACCACGACGGGCCCGAACGCCTCCTCCCTCCAGATGCGCGTCTGCAGGATGCTGTCCCCGCTGCTGGACGTCAGCACAGTCGGCGCGTAGAAATACCCCCTGGAGAAATCAGTCCCGTCCAGCCGGCTCGTGCCCCGCAGCCGCACGCCCCCAAAGACAGGCCTCGCGTGCCCGCTGCTCACCGCCTCGTGGACCAGCGCCTCGACGTTCCCCAGCTGCTTCTCAGAGACCAGCGGGCCCATCGTCGACCCCGGGTGTGCGGGCGATCCCATCCCATGAGAAATATACTCCGCCTTGGCGGCGAGCTTCTCCAGCACCTGACCCAAAATCGAGTTCTCGACGATGATGCGCGTCGCGGCGACGCACGTCTGCCCGCTGGCCACAAACGCCCCGAACGCGATCCCGTTCACCGCGAGGTCGACGTGCGCCTCCTTGAACACCACGAGGGGCGCCTTGCCGCCCAGCTCGGCCGTGAACTTGGCCAGGTTGCCGCCCGCGAGGCGCCCGATCGCCCGCCCCGCCACGGTCCCGCCTGTGACGTCGACCTTGCGCACGAGCGGGTGCCCGCACAGCGCCGCGCCCGTCGTCGCGCCGTACCCAGGGAGGACGGAGAACACGCCCTCGGGCACGCCCGCCTGCGCCAGGACCTCGCCCAGCCGGAGGGTGGTGAGGGGCGTCAACTCGCTCGGCTTGACGATGACGCTATTGCCAGCCGCCAGCGCGGGGGCGATCTTCTTGACCGCAATCAGCAAAGGGTGGTTGAACGGCGTGATCTGGACGACCACCCCCAGGGGGACGCGGTCGACCCAGTTGTGCAGCTTGCCCACGGTGGGCAGCACGGCGCGCTCCTCGGTGCGCAGGAGCGCGGCGAAGTACTTGAACCAGCGGACCAGCGAGGGGACCTGGGCGTTCATCTCGCGGACGGCGCGGCCTGTCTGCTGGACCTCGAGGGCGATGAGGTCCGGCAGGTTCTCGGTCAGGAGGGCGGCGGCCTTTTCGAGCACGTCGGCGCGGTGCTGCCGGGGCGACCGGGACCAGATGCCGGACTTGAAGGCATTGTGGGCGAGCTGCACTGTGGACTCGACGTCTTGGGGGCTGGCGGAGTGGGCGTGGGCGAAGACTTGGCCTGTGGCTGGGTCTTCGATTGGAATGCTGGAGACAGTGTGAGTATTTCGGTCAGGTACATGTGTGTTGATATTGTTGCAGCTCAGACACAAGCACGGGCTGCACGTCTCACACTTACAGCTCACCCTTCCCGGGCTGGTACTTGCCGCCCACCCACAGCTGGGCTGCCGAGTCTGTGCCTCCCTCAGCCATCTCGTTTATTCAGCTGTGGTCTGTCCTGTCCTCAGCCCTGTGTTTCGGCTCGGCTCGTCTTGCCTTTGTTCTGTGTTGTTGGAGTGAGTGAGTGAGTGTGGTGAGACTGAGACTGACCCGAGAGAACACACACGGACCCCCTCGTTAGGAGGCGGGAGCTGCCCGGGGACGGAGGAGCCCCCGATTCGATTAGCTCGGTGCTTATCAGGGTCGCTCTTCCAGGGTCCCGCTCCGGCAGCTGCCGCCCGAGGGACGCGCCGGGTTCCGGGCAGAGGCAGTGGAATTCATCCACATTGCTGCTTCGGGCGGAATGTGATGCACTTCAAATCATTTCCCACTGCCTGAACCAACTGCGGAAGTATCCGGATGAGCACTGGGTAGGCATGAAACAGTGTGTAGAGGTCATAGCATTCATTCCATTATGATTCAATACCAAGGATGTTGGGGAAAGGTCAGAGTCGCCTGTAATGGCGCCTCGCTAATGTTCCGCATCACAGTCTCTTCCAACTCGGCCACCTCCTCCTTGACCCGCCTGTCCAGCGACTCGGCGAATTCAGCCGACTGCTCGCCCATCTCTCTACGGAGCGTGTCCACTATGCGTGATTCAGCCTGCCCAACGAGTTCCACCATCTCCTTTTTGTGGGCCGCTAGTGCATCGTCGAAGCGCTGCTCGAGGGCCGACAGGCGCGAGTTTAGGACGCTCTCGATGTCCGCCACTGGTGGTGGTTTCTGGTCGCGGGATGTCTCAGGGGTGCTACCTCGCCGAAGACGCTTCTTGCCCTTGTCGGGGAATGGGTAGACTGGTGCAGAGCCTGACTCCTCGTATTTCGGAGGGTCGTCGTGCACTTCATAGCCAGTAGGATCGCCGCCGGCACCATCATGTGCTGCCAGACTGTCGCCCTCCACAATCTTGCCCCCCTGTCCCTGATAGAGCGTGGCCGCACTCGAGAACGCAGCGATGCTACTCGCTAGTGGCTCCGAGACGGCTTCGCAGAGCTTCCGTATCCGTGCAGCGGACAGACTGCGCGGCGGAACAGCGGCATACACCGTCCACGACGTCTGCCTGGCCAGATCAAACAGTGATGTGATGATGTTCCCTGACGCCTTGTTTCTCGGCTCAAACTCCGTAGGCGGCACCACCAGAGCCGGCGGCCTGGACATCGTGATTACCAGTGCTATGGTATCGTTCCCAAGCATCTTGTCGGCGGGCTCTCCTTCGAAGGAAAGCTGGTCGATGCGCTCGGGGTAGATGTGGATGTAGACGTTGGTCCTGCCGTCGCGGCGGCGACCAGGAGCATGCTTGAGCTGGACAGAGGCGCGCAATTCGAAGAAGGCTTTGTTGGAAGAGGGAACCCAGTGCAGGTCGAACAGCAGGCCAGGCAGGCTCTGACCTTTCCCCACGACGCAAGAGCAGAGATCTTGGTCAAGTCGATCTTCTTGGGCCATGTTGGTTCGATGTGTCCGAGGGACGGCGCACCCGAGGTGCTGCTCTTGGGGGACGGGGAAGGGCTTGGGGAGGTTGGAGGTTTGGTGGGGGTAGCTGTGATGTTTGCGTCTGGCGTCGGCGGTCGATCGGGGCTCGCCTGGCCTAGATCTTGCGCGGCCTCGCTCTCATCTTCGATATCGGGCTCTTGGTGCTGCCTGGGCGTGTTCGGGTTCGTCGTGGTGCCAGAGCTTACAGATCGAGGCGGCGGTGAGGAGGTGGGTTCGGCGGGAGAGGAGCATTCTGGAGTGCCACCGACCATAGCGACCGGTGCCTCGCACTATTGACCGTCAGTTCAGACAACTACTTACGACACTCTGGGCCCTGGTTAGTCCTTCGAAACGGCCCCCGCCAGGCCAGCCTCCTCTCGCGATGGTGACGGGAGCCGACTCGATTTGTCGATTGACCAAGCGGTGATTGATGGCGATCGAGGCGTCGGCCGATTTCATCCCTGCACGCCCAGCCTAGCCACGACACACGCGATTTGGCGATCTCCAGTGCTGCAGGAAGCACCAGCACCCAGGGTCTTCCGCCGTCCGTGGAGCGGCGGGTAGAAGCCTGTCAAAAGTCGGTGCTGGCCGCAAACACACTGGTCGCCGGGAGTGTCGTGGGCGGTAGGCAGGCGGTGCACGGTTATCTGCTGTGGGAACAGATACCTTGAGATTGCGTCGAGCCGACGGCGACAGGATCGTATGTGGTGTTGGTGGAGCGTGGTTTGCGACGACGGTGGTGAGGTGATTGATTGAATGCAGTCGAGGTGGAGAGCGCAGAGACGAAGGACGTGCACGGTGGTTCCCCAGGCAGCATGATTACATAATGTTGGAGCTTGGGCCACCAGCAGCTCTGGGGCCTGGGGATGTGGTCTGCGCCCGTTGAGATAGCGCTTGGGCGGCCAGGAAGTGGACCGAGCGGCGGATTACCTAAGCACCGCGGCAACGTCCCTGGTGTGCACCACACATCCTGGCCAGTGAACGCCTGTGTCGCCTATCGCGGTCGTCGACCCTGACGGTGACAGAGATGCAGATGCACCTGGCTATCCTCTCGACTCTGATCACACACATTCCGAGCGAACTTTGCAATCCCATCCAGCGGGACCTACGACTGTGAACAAATCACATTGTATCACCCCGTCCTTCGCACCAAAGGCTGTCCGAGATCCCCACAAGCTGGACAGCGACAGGCGCCATAGCCGCGGCAGACGTATTCGAGCTGCCTGTATGGACCAGAGGGGCGTAGGTCCTTGCCGTCAGTTCCCTTGGCGGTCCACTTGGAGACGTCCTGGCCGGCAGTGGACCTCCTGAGTCGCCTTTGAAGAAGTCGGAAATCGGGGCTATGTACCCAGCTACGACGAGCCAATCGACGATGAGCTGCGCATTCTTCCAGGCGTAGATGTCGTGGATCAGGGGGAAGACTGTCCCGGCACGACGGGCCTTGTCGAAGGAGGCCTGGGCGGCCTAGGGTGGATCCAAGTGTAAGAACGCCAAGTACCGGAAGTCTAGGCGCCCGGGAGCGGTCTTTAGAGGTAAATCCCGGCCAAGCGGTTGGTTGCCCTGCTCCATGCCAGGCCAGAAGAGATCTTGTCGGCTGGTTCCAGATTAGAACAGCCGGCACCTTCTTGGTGAGGCTAATGACAGTGAGGATGCGTGAGAAGTATTCTGCAATGGGCTTGGCCTGTCAAGCTTTACTTGATGCGTGATTTGACACAAATAGACTTCCCCCTTTTCAGGACTTGACTTAACAATTAGCTCTATTAAGATCTTCCCAGGCTCAGGACGATCTGATAACATAGATTGCCACGGTGATACAGACTCAAAGGAATATTCAAGCCTTGGCGGAACAAAACCTCAAACCCTACCCAAAGCGTCCGTCCGGAAGACGCGTCAACTCCGTCGGGATGTAGCGGACGGCAACAGAAGGCCGCAAGGACGCAAATCGGCAATGGCCTTACAATGCGAGGCTGACTGTATCAGGGGACCAGGTGCATACTGCTTCAGAAGTGTACGGATATAGAAGGGGGTAACAGATGAGGCTACTCATAAGGCACAGCACGTAGATGATGGCTTAGCAGGAACGAATTATTTTGAGCACTCATATATCACCATCTCTGGCTCCCTGTTAAAGTGAGGTGGAAAAGACATCAAGCGAATCTCAAGCTCTCCCATTACAGCTCTCATCAACTTTAGTTTTCGTCACTGGCACCGCTCAACCTCAGCGTCAACCTGCCCTGGACCGCCATGGATCGTCTAACTCCACGCGTGAGGCGTATAGGAGAGATAGCCGCACTGTCGCTCATTATCACCACCTCCACAGTCGCCTCAATCCTGCTCACATTCTTTCCCTGCTACGCCACTCTATGCTCTGAAGAATATTTCCCTACCGAGACTCGAATCCACCTCATCACCTACTACGGTTTAGTCATTCTTGTTGGTTTGACATTGCTATTGCGCCAATACAGCCCCGCCGTCCGGTCTCTTATGGGCTTCCACCTTCTGGGCCCACTCCCTCTAGTTGGAAAACGAGTCACTGCCGGGGGTCTGCTCTTCTTCATCTCTGTGTTGGCCGTGGTAGGCGGACCAACAACCCTATGGTGGCCCGCCCAGGAGGAATTCTGGGGATTAAGAGCCGACCCCCTGGGATGGGCATCAGCGAAGTTATTGCTGACCATCACCGGTGTCACCGGCCACTACGCCGATATCCTGCTTGGACTGCTGCTCATACCCATCTCGAGAAATAGCCTGGTCGGCCACGCGTTCTCGATCCACCAGAGCTCCCTGCTCTTTGCCCATAAGATGGTGTCGTACCTCTTCGCTATCTGCGTAACGGCACATGGGGTCTCTTACATTGTGAGCCTCTTTTGAATCCTATGGTATCATGGCTGACAACAGGTTAGATCTACGCCACCGACCCCAGCAGCGAGGGCGACACCGCCAAGGAAGAAGCCTTCGCCACCGGCAACCCGGCCATGACACTCTCAGAAAGCAAGACGCGCAGCGAGTGGTTCACCATGACCACCTACACCGGCATCGGCGCACTCCTCCCGCTACTCCTGATCGTCATCACCTCGCTCCCTTGGGTCCGCAGGCGCCACTACAACCTCTTCTATTACAGCCACGTCCTCCTCGGCACCGTCATCCTCGCCGCGTCGTGCATGCACGCCAGCACAGATCTGTACCTCCTGATTCCGGGACTACTGCTGTGGTTTATCGACCTGTTCCGCCGTGGGTTCTGCGGCGAGGCGGGTGGTCTGTCGCGGCTTGTGCCTGCCATGCTTGAGAACGCGGGGAACGGGTGGTTGAGGATTTCGGTCTACTCGTCAAAGCGGTCGGTCACGGATGACGAGAAGAGATCCCTCGTCGCGGACCCGCTTGGGTACTACTACCTGACCATCCCCAGCATCAGCAAGCTGCAGAACCACGCATTCACGGCCGCTGTCAACACCTCCAGTGAGAGCGGGCCCGTGTTTATCCTCCAGCGGGCGATTGGAAAGAGCCAGAAGAAACTCGAAAAGGAGTGGACGTGGAAAATGGGCGCCAGGGTCCCGATGGCGGGGGACAGTATCGGCTTCGAAGTCCGGCTAGAGGGACCATATCCCGTTCATGATTCTGGATTCAAGACAGCTTCTCACATCATCTGCATCGTCGGGGGTACGGGCGTTACTGGGGCTTGCAGCCTGGCCCGCTGGTGGTTGGACTCGCGAGACAACAGCAGCTCGCGCCTCACGATTTTCTGGACCGTGCGAGAGAGGCGGATGGTGGAGGTCAGGGAGTGGGTGGCCTTGGCGGAGGCTGCGAGGTCGCGGACTAACATGGAGGTGATCGCCTACATCAGCTCTGAGAAGGGGAGGCTTGATGTGGTGGAGGCTCTCCGTGGAGCACTTGGCTGCGGGCACGATACCCGGGCGAACAATGGTGCCGGTGCTGCCTGGGTGTACGGGTCAGGGCCCGATGCGCTCATGATGGCCACCGAACGTGCCTGTGTTGAAATCAGAAAGCAGAATGGAATGGAAGCCGGGACAAAACTGACTAGACTATGGCAGGTTCGGAACATTTCGTGGTATATGGCGAAGTGGGAAGTTTGACCACATGTGCAACACCACGATATATGAGGATGACCCTCACCTTCCTCGCATGCATTACTCTGACTATATTATGCAATACGTCGTCAACCCCGTAGCTTTGATAGATTCTGTATCATATGATACCCCGAAAGGAAATGGATCAGCAAGACCAGGGGCGAAGTATTACATCGTGGCCCCTCCTCTAAGTGAAGCTGGGTACCTAGGTAGCTTCGAAGTAGAAGCGCCCCCTTGGACGTAAGGAGCGCCCTACACCGGTCATCCGCCAGAGTTTACTTCTCAGAGATGCCAAGATCGCTCCTAGTGCCATTTCCAAGAGCCTCAAGTACAACACAAGAGGAGACAACAGAAGATTCAAGTACAAGAGACATTTTGGATGCAATATCCACGGCAAAAAGCAATCCTATGCGCATGATTTGGGAAATTATCGACGTAGCAGAAGGCAGGGGAGAGAACTACACATCTAGCCCAAGAAAAGGAAGCGAGACTGTCGGCGTACTTCAGATCTCTTCGTGCTCCAACTTTATAAAAAGGTGAAGAGGGATTTAATAGGCTCCTATTTTGGACATTCCAATAAAACATTAAGGCGGTGCCATATTTATTTGACGCTTTTATAATTAATCTACCCCTAGGGAGCTCTTCAGGCAACCACTACCGTTTTTCCCTCCAGAGAGATGGGGAGAAGAGAGGTGAGAAAACTATAGTATAGGTATGCCCATAGCCCAGGCACAATGCAAGAATACAGTATCTATAGTAATATTAGTAAACACTACGGTCGGGTGGCCTCGACAGGACTTATCCCCGAGACTCTAACTTAAACACGTCAAAGGGCTGCCCAGCGCTTGATTTTGCGCCACGGGACCTCTTTTTATACAAACATGACTTGGGCTGCGCCGCCTCGCAGTGGATAGAGCTAAGCAAAACTACTAGTACCAATGCCTGTTGTCATATTGGTGTTCAGTCTACCAGGCCTTAGCGGAGGCCAATATTCATGGTTGAATGTCTGGAAAATATCAGATGTTGGCTTCACTATCGAAACATAGTCTACCCTCACCTCTCCTCCACCCATTCTGTGGCGCCACCTGACCTCCGGAGCAGCTCAATAATACGTGACTTGCGATCGGAGAATTCGCTCGATAACGCCCACGACAGTGGTGTCCGACCGCTAATGTCCATTGAGCTAGCGTTGGCACCATGCCGAAGCAGTCCTTCAACGACCCTTGGGTTGCCCCAGCCGTTTTCAGCAGCCCATGATAGCGGTGTCCGACCGTCCTCGTCCTTTGAGTCAACATCGGCGCCTTTATCAAGCAAGAAGAGCAGTGCCCTAAGCCCACCATTTCCGGCAGCCCATGATAATGCCGTCCGCCCGTTGTGGCATCTCGCCTCAATGTCGGCACCTTTCTCGAGAAGCATTTCGGCCATGTCTGGAAAATCAGCGTCTTGAGAAACCATGGACAAAGGCGTCCGGCCGTATGCACTCGTGAACTCAACATCGGCACCATTATTGAGAAGGAGCTTCAATGCGGTCCCATGACAGTGATGGACCGCATAAGTCAGCATCGTATGGCCATCATTCCTTCTCGAATTTATGTCGGCACCTTTATCGAGCAGCATTTTGATGATTGCGTCGTTTCGTCCCCATATAGCCCTCCACAGCGGTGTCTCGCCGACATCATTCTTCAAATTGACGTCGGCGCCCTTCTGCAGCAGCAGTCTGACGATAGCCACATGTGAGTTGATTGCAGCAATAGATAGCGGTGTATCGCGCGTTTGGGTGCTTGGCTCGATAGCAGCACCTCTTTCGAGCAATAGTTTGACCATCAGCTCACTCCCTCGAAAAGCAGCCTCTAGTAGCGACGGATCTAGCCACGCTCTTTCTTGAGGGATAGGGGTACTTCTTTGAAGCATAAGTCTGAATATACCCTCATGGCAGCGCTCGACAGCAAGCATTATCAGCTTTGCGTCTATAATGTTGCTCGGTGTCAAAAGCTCGCTATGCCCATGGGAACTGAGGACCAAAGCAAGGGCTACAGTTTCCTCGTCGTGGTCGATAAGATCGTGTAAGAGCGTCGTAAGCTTTCGTGGTTTGAAAGTGTACTCCAGCCCGAATCCCTCCGGGTTGTCCCCTTGCTTCTCATACTCTTCACAGAGCCCGTGAAGCGGAGACGTCGATGGCTCATTCTCTGCCTGGGCTCTCAAGAATTCCCGCACCGCCTGACGATTATTGTGAGCCAATGCGGCGAGGATCGGTGCACCACAACGCTCATTCTCGACCCGGAAGCAGTGTTTTCTCTGTGGATGAATGCAGATGAGGTCGGCTAGGTCTTTCTCCCCCAAGATGTAGAGGAGGCTCGCTGAGTCGGTGTATCGGCGGATTTTATACTGTTCGAAAATGCTGTATAGGGGAATCCATTTTGGCAGAGGAAAGTCCGAAAGAAAGTGTCCCTGGTCGATACCACTCCGTTGGGCATAGTTAGAGTGATGGAGAACGTTGTGAACGGAGTATTTGAGAAACGGGTACTTCAGGCTCATAGCGTCGCGCAGCTGTGCTTCCTGCGCAGCCTGTGCGGATGGTCGAGGTCGTCGTACGTCCATTTGCTGGCTGATCGAACAATTAAGCTGCGCAAGGCAGCAGTCCCTCAAAGTTTGGTGCCCATGTCCCTGAAGATTCTCGGAAGTCCCTGACCACTGGCTCCCATATGTACCAAGCAAAAAGTCTCGAACAGACTCGTGGATGAATTGAACTTCGGAAGCCTTGTTTCGTGTCACTTCAGCCAGGCCTTTGGAGGAACTTCTCACAAAAGTCTTCATATCGTCGAACTCCAAGTCTCTTTGGTACCAAACTCCTGAGCACCTCTTGTCGGACCCAAACTGGATGGCGAAATATAGCTCCTGGGGTTAAGAGGACGGCTTGCAAAGAGAATCCAGTTGAGACAAAGCTGCAGTTGCTCGAGGTCCTCTCCGTCTCGATCAAGTATCATCCGGAACAGATCGTCCAGTCCCGGCGGAATTCCCTTGAGATGTTCGCGTAGCTTCTGGATGGACATGGACTTCTCCTTGTTAAGTATGTCTAGAACCAAGACGACCCAGAGAAAGATGCCGGAGGACTTCTCCAGGATTTCGGAGCGGAGTGCCTCTGTATGCTTAGATTTCGATTTGAGTCTCAGTCTTGACTTGACGTACTTTCGGATGTCTTCCGCATGCCCGTTCTCGTCTTCCAAACTGACTTCAAGGCCTTTACTAATGACGACAGTGGGATAATATCGACTAGAAAAACAGATTTGCAATTGAACGCTCACTTCCGTCGCACAGTCGCAAAGCTCTTCGAAGAAAGACACCATATCATCGGCCTTGTGTGCATCACACTCGTCCAGCGCATCAATGAACATTGTCATAGACCGTTTCCCAAGTTTTGGCACGGCGTACTTCAATGTTTGCTTGAGCGCTTCCTCAGACCATCCATTCCGTTGGATGGTCCTGGCACCATCAAGTGTCATCCAGGCTAGGCTATCCTTAAGGTCTGATGCTATCTCAAACAGTTGATGAAGAAGTGATCGATAGAGACCCGTCGTGGTCTTCTCCTCTGCGGTGCCTCGAGCGAGAAAGAAGAACGACAACGTGATGCGCGACGGATCGTTCTGTGAGTTGATCTTGGTCGTTTCGAAAAGGTATTTCATCAAAGTAGACTTTCCCGTGCCTGGATTGCCTTTGATCCATATGAAACCGCCATGCTCTGGTTGTTGTGCAACGTCTTGCCAAGATTGGTACTTGGACCCGTTGAGGAACCAGCGGCAGGTTGTTCCTTGTGCAGGCGCTAGATGTGTCAGACGCTCATCAATTTTGGAGAAATAAAGCCGACTTATGAGCTCCTCTTTGATTCTTGCCATTCCTTTGGGTGGCACTGAAACGCGCAAAGCAGCATCTTCGCGCGCCTGTGATTGGCCGTTTTCTGGTAAAGGACTGGCCATCCGAGGGCACTTTTCCACCGAGGGGGCGAGCACCTCATCAGCGGGTCTCTTGCCTAAGTTTTGGACGTGCGTGCCTTGCGCCACTCTTCTGCCTTGACCCGTAGCCGAGTTTCCATCTTGTGGTTCCCGCATGACCTGAAGAAGTTGAACCTCACTCCCTTGGGCTCTATGACTGGGTGACAAATCTTGCAGCTGCTTGACGATGTAGACAACTTTGTCATACTCGGCGTCGTGGGACGAAAATTTGACTAGATCTGAATGATTGCGACGAATTGATAAAGAGTTGGTCAGAGGGCCACCAGTAGGCAGACAGCTAGTTGCAGAAGGTTGGCTGACGAGGAATCGAGGAGGACCGTCCATCTTCCACCGTCCGGTTGCTGGATCCTGCTATAGCCTTAGCATCGAACACATTTCCTCCGGAAGGGGTGTATCTGTATACCTGAACGGCTGTTGGCGATAGCTCTGTCTCATAAAAGCAGAACAACTGCAGCTTTGCTCTTGCCAGGACGTTCGAGAATTGCTGCCTCTGGCGCCTGAGCACTTGAGAATTCTTGGAATTGAGTGACTCTAGAAGGGATCGATTCGGCTGGTTGTTCACCATGGGAACAAGAGAATCGATATCTAAGCCATCGTTGGGAGTTCCAAAGAGGAGTATTCCCATAATCGTGTCGAGGCTAGAGTGGCCATTTTCGAAACCTGGCTCGGCAATTCGAATCAATGCCTCTTTGACCAGCAACCCGCCAAGGCTGTGGCCAATGAGCAAGAGGGGCCTTGATTTTGATTGCGATATTTGACCAATAGCAATATGGACCGGGCCAGCTAGATCATCAAGTTCAATGTAGCTCCTACTATGCTCCAGCTTACTCTCGTAACCAAAGATCATCACTCTGGCGGAAGGAATGTCTCGTGGAAGGTTATTAGCCAACCACATATTCCCATCCTTCTTGTTCACGAATGATCCAAAGGGATGGCTACCCAAACCAGAGACCGCGAGCACATCGATCTGATGATCATCGTCGGTAATCGGCGAAAAGAGGGTTGTGATGCCATCAAAATGCTCATCAATCAAGACTTCAGTTGCTGATTCACCTCTCTCTGCCGTTCTCGTTTTCTCCGCGTTTATTGTAATCTTGACAGTCAACTCATCCCTCGCTCCAAGTGCAAGGAGTTGTGATGGATGGGCAAGGAAGCGGACGGTGGCGACCTGGTAATTGGCTCGGAGATCGGGTGCGATGGTGTGAATAATGACATCGTATCCACCTTTCTCGAACTCGTCATATCCATGGCCGCCCGGCCATTGTAGATCAGAGTGATATCGGAGGGCTCGAGCTAGCCGCTCTTGATCGACGTCGCGTGGTATGCCGCGGATTCTCCAGGTGCGGTGAATAGGACGCATCTCGAGATGGCGAAGAAAACATAAGGCTGCACAACAGACCGAAATCAATTTTAGCGTTAGCTGAAACGTGTTGAAGATAGTGGCTGTAACGTACCTCAAGTTGGACCCGTATTAATGCAGGCCACAGATGATTTCATGATGGATTTTGGATGTCTCATTCTCCACGCTCTTGCACGAGCTTTTCTTTCCTGTCCGAGCGAGTGGTCAGGAAGAGAAGACGCAGGCTTACGTTCTGAGGAGCGGGGTTCATATCGGCACAGCCACTCCACTGGGGTGCTTTCTGTGGCTGAGATGCATGTTCATGTCGCACTAGACTTAGGTGACAAATGGAATGCTTGCCGCGTAGTTCCAGCCGCAGATGAAGTTGACCTCGAGAATACGCCAATCGCATGAAGTCACGGCAGATAAATCCGCTGTCCAGTGCCCACTCGAAGCCTTTGTCACATAGTATAAATTAGGGGAAATAGAGATAAGGTAACTATCCTTAATATATTAATTTAGATTAAGACAGCTCTACCTTCTATGTAGCGGTTACGTTTCCAACCCCCCATACATATAAAATGTATGTGGTGCCTTCATATAGTGGTGAGCGCTCAAGACCCAGCGCTCAGAGAAAAAAACAATGCCAATTACAATAAAAGGACAATACAATGCGCCTGTCTACGGGCACGTGGCCTCAGCCTTGTGCCGCACAGACGAGGCTAAGAAGTATCGCTCCTGACTACCTTCTATGTAAGGAGGGAGGTTTAATGGAATTGTAGGGGGCAGGTTTA
The DNA here is from genome assembly GCA_023522825.1 of Diaporthe ampelina. NCBI lineage: Eukaryota > Fungi > Ascomycota > Sordariomycetes > Diaporthales > Diaporthaceae > Diaporthe > Diaporthe ampelina. Next base: position 23,001 of record JAMFTM010000099.1, on the reverse strand, counting down.
GGTCCTAGAGGGTATAGGCGAATGGGCTATGCTGGATGACTAAGCAGCCAGTGGGGCCCCCAGTCACCCACGCATGCACGCACTCTCTCAACATTAAGGTCTTTAAAAAGGGGGTATATATATACCTATATACTCTCTATCTTTCTCTATATGAATCTCCAATCTCTAAAAAGAAACTTATATTATATATTTACTACTAGAAACAATAACTATAAAGCTTATAATTATTTAGGTAGGTAATACTAAAACCTAAAACTAAAGCTTAGTATCTATAAGTTTCTATAATAATAGCTATCTAATAGCTATACTTTTAGCCTAACTATAGAAATAATCCTAATTAATATAATAATATTATATAAAGAGATAGCTAACTAATATATTAAACTTTTTAACTTAATAATAAGAGTAAATATTTAAATTTATATTATATATTAAATATTATTTAAGTACTTTAATATAATAATCTTTATATTCTTATTAATTATCTTTAATCTTACTAATTATATTATAGTTAATACTAATATAATAATTATAATATATATATATTTAAATATAATTTTTTTATTATATTAATTTATTAATATCTAATTAATAATAACTATATAAATAATAAATATAAATTTAAAATTATTTAATATTATAAGACTTATTAAATAATATAATTAATAATATACTTTAAGACTAACCTAATATTATTTAATATTAGAAAATTTAATAATATCTTTAATCTAATTAATTTTCTCTAATACTTATACTTTTATTTTAAAGTTAAATACTAAATATTATTAACTAATTAGCCTTTTCTTAAATTAGTTTACTTATATAAATATATAAATAAATCCTTCTAATAATAGTTAAATTCTAAATTTAAAAAACTTATATAAAGAAAAGGTAATTTTATAAATCTTAAATTAAAGTCTAATATTTTAAATTATATAATATTTTAAACTTTATTTTTAAGACCTAAATATTAATAAATAAATCTTAATAAGATTTATTATTAAATATATTTTATATAATATTTAAATAAAAGTATTTCTCCTAATAATATATATATTAGTTAAATATAAAATATATAAGCTTTAAAATAACTAAAAATAATATATATAAAAAAATACTAATTACTTAATTTAAGAAAATAAATAATCTTTTTAATAGTAAAGTTTTAAATAAATATAAATAATCTTATATATAATTACTTAATTTTAAGTTATAAGTTAAATTTAAATTATTTAACTTATTTTTTATAAGCTTAATATATTATATAGTTATAATTTATATTAAAAAGTATATTTAAATATATTTAATTTATAAAAAAGGATAAATTATAATAAAATTAACTCTTTAGCTTTAAAGTAAATTAATTTAATAAATAAAATATAGAAAGCTAAGAAAGTATAATTAGAAATTATAAGTATTTTTAAAGAATTTATTTACTTTATTTTGGTCTATAATAGAGCTTTATATAAATCTTATATTGAATATATAGGGTGGGACCTCCTTGGAATGGTTGTAGGTATTGGTGAAATTAAATGTAAGGAACCCCCCCCTGGTAGAGTTGTGATTTACCCTGCCGCTCGGGTAAGCGATATAGGACACCCGTGAGCGCTCTTTGCTGTCAGAGCTACCTGTGGCTCATAGGGCTTGTCATCCTCGCTCTTGATGTCACTAAACTCCTGCAACATCCTTGATACTATATACGACACCTCCATAGTCGCCTTTTGCTGTGCCAGGCACTGCCGAGGCCCCGCTCCAAATGGCATGAATGTGAACGGGGGAGGACTGTAACTGTTTTCCCAGCGAGATGGACAAAAGTCATTGGCATTAGGGCCCCAGATGCTCGGATCGCGGTGGAGCGTGGCGAAGCAGGTGTCGAATAGAGTGCCGGCTGGCGCGAAGACTGGAGCAGTCCCATCAGAGCCTCCTCCGGCAGGTAGAATTGTATCCTTCAAGGCAACGCGATTGTTCTGCGGAAATACAGGGTACAGACGAAGAGCTGTTAATCCAGTCAGCGATAGAGTTCAGAACAGAGCCGGTATTATCAGGCATACTCTCAGTGATAACGTGTTGCAAGGACTTGAGCTGCGGCAGCTGGTCGAAATCCAGGGGCTTGTCGCCTGCGGCCAGAACTTCAGCTCGCACTTGGGCAGCTATTCTAGGGCTGCTGGCCAAGTTCCGGATGACATGACTGACCAGAGAAGCCGTTGTTTCGGTTGCTGCCATCATGGCCTGCACTGCCTGGTTCCGCAGAACAGTCCTATCAGCCGTTGCTCGTGCCATGTTGAAAAGTAGAGTACGTCTCTTTGTTTCGTCTTGGCTATGTTCGAGTGAGTCGATCTTGTTACGGTATTCAATAGCTCTGTCGACATATACATCGGCGAATTTATGAACCTTGGCGCATGCCTTGAGCCAGGCACCCTTTGGCATCAGGAAGTTCAGAGGTCCCAGGGCGATGCGTATTCCGCAACCATTAAAGCCAGCCTGGAATGCATCTAGAAAGCCCTCTGCATGCGATGGAGGAGTGCCTGAAAGCATTCCGATAGGCTCTCCGAACAGAAAGATCGTGTTCAAATCGAGATACTAGTGCGCATAGGTTAGTGCGCTGGGAGCGACGTCAGGGATTCGTAAGACAGACCATCCTTAGGAGATATGGCTGTAGATCAAACTTAGTGCCGTCCTTTGGGACCTGTTCTAGGAGGATACGAAGGTGCTCTTCGAGGGGTCCGAAATCCGAAATATGGGACCTGTGGAAGCCGGGCTTGAGCAGATCGTGAGAGGCCTTCCAGTCAGAGCCGTCATTCGTGATGAAACCAGTGCCACAGAATGGTCTCATGTTGTGTAGTCGCAAAGGTTGGACGCCCCAGTCTGCAGCGTTTTTAGAGAAGACCGCCCGTACGTTTTCTGGGTGGACTGAGTACACGGCACGTGAACCGAAGTTCAGGGCTTCGAAAGTATGGCCATATGTATCGTATCGCCGTTGGTGTTCAACCAGAAACTTGTTCTTGCCGATAGCGTCTCCGGTTCGCAGGAAGATATCCAGGCCGAATACGGGGTCCTTGTGCTTGTAGCGGGCAGCGGGCTGGCATCCATGCTGTTGAGCGGTGAGTTGTAGCGCATACGTTATGTAGAAGCGATATGCAGCAACAGCAGCAATAAAAGACGTCAGCAGCACCAGTAGCGAAACAGCAGCCATGATGGTTTTAATGTGGTCAAGATGTTGTCAGCGTGAATGTGTTTGCGGAGTGGGGGTCCATTCAACCTGTAAATTTGAAGTAGAGATACTCCGGCGTGGTCTAAGCCTTAGATCTGTCCCCTCTGTCACGTGAGGGATCACAGAGACAAAGCAGCTATCCTTAATGAGACGTCACTTGGGCTTCACGGCACGAAGTCTCGAAGTTTGCACCAAAATATGTGGATTTTACGAGTAGGTCTGCCTAAGGAAGAAAAGAAGGAACGAAGGAAGGGCCCTAGGCCCTTGGGCAGAAGGTGTTGGTGTGTGGCAGCCTTATCGATAAGGGAACCTGTAGGGACCCCTGTAGGGACCCATAGCCACCCCTTAGCCCCTGCCCTTTACTCTATCCTTAATATATTAATTAAAAGCAAGTTAGTACTACCTTCTATATATTATTTTTAAAAAATTATAGTTGTATATTTTAAAACTCTAAGAATGTTTTAAAATTTTAACTGTCTTATATATTATATATTCTCTTAATACTATATTTTATTGTCTTAGCCTGGATAGCCCTGCCCGTGGCAGTCCCTATGCGGGCATCTAGACCACACAGAGGTCTTCCTTTGTTTCCAAAAGTGGGTCTCCCCAGCCAGGTGACGCCGAGGTACGTCTTACCGTAAAGTCTGCTCCCTTGGTAGAAACAAATGAATTCTTATAATCATGGAATGGCAGGTCTACTCCAGGCCAACGGAGGAAAGGCAGATTGTCTATGCCCACAGGGTCAAAAACGCAACCATCGCGACATCCAAATTGGGCCCCGGCGAGCTTATCGAGCATAACATCAAACACCCTTCAGGCTCCCAAAACGGGGAGGGGCGATCCTTACGAGTACGGCCATGTTTTTCTAAGGCTCCGTCACGATGATGCCAATCACGACATGTAAGGCATTCGCTTAGTTTCGCTTGTTAAAGAGGATTCATCAAGTCGTGACATTTTTGTTCTTCAGGTTCACTTTAATGGCGATTCGACTCCTATCTCGACTACTGCCAGTGCTTGCAGCTCAGTCATGTGTGTGCCGGCCATAAGACCATAATAACTACCTACCTAGGTAGTAATCCCAGGGTTAGTAGTCCAAGTGATATAGAAGAGCCGTAATGTACTCGTATTGTAGCGTCTGTACGTACCGCAGCGCATTCTCCGTGAGGTCCTGCTGGTCCTGCGCACGTTCCAGGCCCTCCGTGTCCTGGTCGAGCTCCATGTAATCCACGGCCGGGGGCTGCTGGTGCTCATTTTGTGCCGGAGATGTTCGCGGTGACCTTGGGGCCGCCCGGGCCTACAAGTTTCGCCTCGGCCTCTCGTCGGATCATCTCGATAGACTTGCGGCACCGGAGGCGGAAATGTCGTCTTCAGTATGTTGAAAATGATAATCAAGCTTTATTTAGACGGGGAATACACGGGGAAATGAGGCTTACATGCTGGTAATTGGGAGGGAGGCGGGTGAGAAGACCATACACAATTGAGAAACTCTGTTCGTTCGATAGCTCCGGATGAGACTGAATGGACTTTATAAAGCAGAGGACTAATGACCTGAGATCCAAGCATCGAACGAGCGCTATTTCGGAGGGCATGGTTATGGGAAGTGTGATGCTGAGCCATAGTACGATTAGGAGACACCAAAAATAGGATTCTTTCGTCGAAGTCTGAAGCGAAAAAAGAGAGCATTAAAAAGAGAGATCGGAGATTCGCATAGAGAAAAACAGAGAGTACACAGGTACTTTCGTTACTATCAGAGCGACGTATTTTATTTTAATTAACCAGCCACCATAGTGCTTTTTACAGCCTCATCCATACAGCCACTAAGCCTCCTACTACCTAGACAATCCAACAACGACAAGGAGGCGATAACCTAGGCAATAAGGAAAGTAATAGTTAACAGTAGAAGCTATAATAAGGATATATATAGTTGATAACTATGTATTTCTTCTATATATAGCGAGCCTATAGTGTAAATTAAGGTCTGTGTATAGCGGGTGTATGTGTACCTGTGTACTCTCTGTTTTCCTCTGTGCGAATCTCCGATCTCTAAAAAAGAAACTTGTATTATATATTTGCCACTGGAACCAACTATTATAAGGCTTGTGATTATTTAGGCACGTAATGCTGAAACCTAGAACCAAAGCTCAGCATCTGTGGGTTTCCGCAAAGGTGGCAGTCTCACGGCTGTGCTTTTAGCCCAACCGTGGAAATGATCCCAGTCGACACAACGATGCCGTGTGAAGAGGTGGCCAACCGGCATGTCAAACTCCTCAACCCAATGATAAGGGTATACATTCAAATCTGCATTGCACATCAGACGTTGTCTGAGCACTTCAATGCAGTGATCTTTATGTTCTTGTTGATCCTCTTTAGTCTCGCCAATCATGTCATAATCGATGCCAGCGTAATAGTCATGGTATGTGTACATTCGGATATAGTTCTTTTCATCATGTCAGTTTATCAATATTCAATCAACAACGGCCGCATAAATAGCGAACGCAAATTCGGGACTGTCTGATGGCACGAGACTTACCAGACAATGTAGCTGATGGTACACTTCAAGGCCAACCTGGTATCGCCCAATGTCGGGGAATTCGGCAGCGCCTCTGGTCTGGTTGATCTTCTCCAACACCTGCGCTTCCACTCCAAAATTGAGTACTGGATATCATCAGCCAATTAGCTTTCTATCAAATTGGTCTGCTCATACGAACATGCAGACAAGTCCTCCCAATGATGGTCAAGCTCTGGATTTGGAGGACCCATGTAAGGAGAAGGCGGTCCTGTAAATCTCGGGTTGAAGTCTAATGTTTTGAACCGGACAGCATCTCGGACTTCGTCTTCAGAAACCAAGTGTTAGTGAGCGGATATCGGCAAGATTCGTTGTTCAACGTACCCCACGCGGTGTCCAAACAGAGGCGCTCTTCCTGATGATACGTGTATCGGCCGAGCATGAAGCATATGAGCCCTAAAGCGACTGAGGATAGAGTGTATAGAAGAATTCTGACCGCTCGGTTAGAGAAATTGAATGATCTTTTCGGTGGCTGAGCTTTGAGCGGGCACGAGCAATCCTCTGCGTGGTCACTCGACTCCAAGTCACAAGTCGAGCTCAGGCTGCCTAGCTCGCTCCCCGCGAGCTTAGTGTACTGTGTAGTCATGATTTGCGCTGGAAAGTATATTCGAAGATGTTCGGACCATGAAACAGGATGAATCACGGCCGGATCAGCTCCTCGGTTTCGAAGTGAGTCGGCTTGACAGATAGAGCATGGAAAGCTGGGAAAGCAAAATCAGAAATCGTGAGGATCTCTCAAGAGCTCGTCTACTTCTTTCTGGTCCGCAATAGAGCCTCGTATGAATCTCACACTGAATATGCAGGGCGGGACCTCCCCGGAATGGTCGCAGGTGTTGGTGAAATCAAATCCAAGGAAACCCCCACCCCCCGGTGGAGTGGACGCTGTCCCAGCACAAGTTCATGGTACTATTCCGAGTCAGACAAGGAATGCATCCCGACAGAACGATCAAACCATGCAACACGATGTTCCAATCCGGAAGGTAAAGATCAGAGTGCGCACATTTCAGCCCGCAGCACCGTGACAGCCAAATTGCCTTCCACCGGATGAGTTCTGACAGCTCCGCGTGTTCCTCGGTAAACTTGGAAGGATCTAAAGATTCAAATGAGCCAGGCTGATAAGCATTGGTCTTGTGAGTGAATAAGATGAATGAGGCTCTGTTGGTTCTACATGTGCGACAAGTCAGGTCCTAGGCCGCCCTAGAGTGGGCAATTCATGCGCACCAATGAAACCGGGCGACTTCGTACAATTCGCGCTGGCATGGCAGCCAAAGTACTGGTACATCAGACGGTAATCTGGAAGAACGTAAGTACTTACTCAAGCTTGGCACAGTGGGGCCGACAGTGACTAGTTGTGCGCTTGCTTAGTTTGCGTGAATGTTGGTGGCTGCAATGTGTTTTGGGAGAATTTGGTGTAACGGTGTAGATAGCCATGCCTGGTCCGAACGCTGTCATCCCTGTACCAACACAAAAGTCTGTACATCCTGATAAGACCTCGCATGAAACCCAGTGCGAAACGGGAAATCCTCATAGCCAATTGCAACATTGAATCCTTTGCGTGCCTATTTGGCATAGGGTTCCCTTGCAACGATGCTCTGCCTTCCTACTAGTAGGCTTCAACCAACAAACCGAATTTCGGGAAGCCAAACAACGCAGTCGGTCTGGATCAGTGTAGCCTGGATCGTACTGCATGTTGGTCGTAGAGGAGGAGCGTAGCGCATCACTCCTTCGAATTGATATCTATCCGTTGGGGAAGGTGGAGAATATCCAGCCTTCGCGGGATCGACAGCATCATGACCACAGCCATCTCGGTATTCTCCTTGTTTGTTCTGAACAGATCTTGGTCCATTGAGTGTGGGTGACAGAAATCTAAGTAATCCACATTTTTCTAATTGTTACTGAGGTGAAATATGGCTACTGGTGCACCACCTCTCTCCCTATGAACCAATTTGAGTGAACACTGAATCTGCGGAGTAACCAACCCAAGACATACCTCATAATGTCACTCTACGAGTTCGAATTTGGCTCAAACACTGCTCACAGCGTGAATGAGCCATTTCTTCCAGATACGGAAATGCCCTTGCGATGCGACAGACGCCGTATCAGAAAACTTCAGGCTCTCGTCTACACACTCGCCTCCATTATCCTGCTTCTGTCTCTACTCTGTCTGCATTTACTTTGGGCCCCACCAACGCAAACCACAACCCTTATTAGCGAGGGACAAATATACTGCAAGTACAAGACCGCACGCGGGGGTGGTGAAATGTTTCAAGAGTGGCCGCTCACATGCTTCCAGCTCCGGCCGAGCACTTGATTCGGAACAAGTACGTCGAGGTCGTGTTCAGTAGCGGGTTTGGAATGGAGCGGACGGGGTACCAAGGACCTCCAACCCCAGAGCGCAATGCCCTGTGGGATGATCTTTACGGTTGTCAGTAGCCTGCCGAGGCACAATCTCGAGCCAAACCTTGCTGACCCGTCTCAGTCGGTATCAGTCGCATCCCAAGGGAATCTGCTGCGAAGCTCACCAACAAGACTGTGCCCATTCCTGGCGAACCTGGATACTATGCCGTACAGTTGAATGTCTTCCATCAACTCCACTGTCTTGTAAGTCTCTTTTATTGCCAGAATGGTCTAGACCTTGACGTGCTGATAGCTATAAAGAACATGCTTCGGAAAAAGCTCTATGATGATACAGTGTACCCGCCAGACCATGAGCTCATGGGAATTGAGCACCTGGAACATTGTTATGATGCATTGCGGCAGAGTTTAATGTGTTCTGCGGATATCACTCCATTACCATGGCAGTGGGTGGAAGCAGAGAATGAGGCAAAAGAGGTAGCACGTGTGGCGCACACGTGCCGGGATTTTGATGCAGTGTGGAAATGGGGGAAGGAGAATGCAGTCATGAATTTCGATCGCCACACATTTGTCCCAGATGAACTGCAAGAGTAGCTGGCACTAATCTCGAGATTGCGGAATTCCCGAATGTTGTAAGACTTGCATGTTTTTTATTGAGGCGGGTTGGTGGTCAAGGGCACTGAGGCACAAGGGGCACCTTTCGTGTATCTTACTCGGTCATTGGGATGGCTGGTATTTACGGCTCATAATCTAGAGTGAACAAAATAGATACTGGATTGATTCGAGTTCTAATGAGCGAAATTTCCTCAGGTGAAGAAATTCCTCTTTGCTGAATACATGGGTGTGTGGCAAGGTTGGAGAGATTCGACGTACCTTTTTCTGCACCCTTATATGGTTGAGTGCGAAGACTACCTTCACAATGAGATCTCTTTGGTCATCGATCATGGATTACATCACATTCCAGTCTGTTTGATCATTATGAAGCTTCTGAATTAATACTGAGATTTCCACTGCATAATGCTAAAAGTAGCCATCCCCTTGAACTAATACTGCATCCTCTGGCATTTCCAATTCTCGCCACTTACGCCCCAAATCCCTGACCGCGTTGTTTTGCGTCCAGTCCAATAAGGCCTCAAAGTTCCGACACTCCTTGACAGTATTGAAATCCGCGAAAGGCTCGGCATAGGGTCGATTGGGTTGAGTAACGTCATCGTAATGGACCCAGTTGTGTGTAACTATGTCGACGTCGGCGTGGCACATGATGTTCTGGAGTAGCATATGGATGCAGTGTTTTTTGTGTTCCACATGATCTCGGGGTAGATGATCCGGGTTCAAACGTGAATCGTCACCGTAGTAGTGATTGAAATGGATTTCTTTCCGCAACTCATTGAGACAGTGGATTTGGTGAAACACATCCACTTGTGCAATGTAGGCCTCGTCACCAAGCCCCCAGCTCAAAGGAGCCTTTACGCTCTGATGCGGCGACTTTCCGGAACGTATCACTGATTCTTTGTTGACAGTGATAATTTCGAACCCCTCGGCTGACAAACGGTCCCATGCTTGATCAACCTCAGTGGAAGGGTCCTGGCGGTAAATCGACGTGTTGTCGTGAAGGCGTCCATTAAGACGATGCGAATGTGGCTGGAGGTCCACTTCATTGAAAATTGGTGCTGTTGAATGTCAGCAGATGATTATGTCATTATTTCTGAAGAGAAAGGTTTGGGGAAGTAGTCGGAGTACAGTATGAAGACACCCTGCTAATGTCTCGGTTCATCTCAAATTGACTATCCAGTCCATGCGCAGCCTCACACTGGATTATGTCGGAAGCATTGGCGGCGTTGAGAAATAAGAGCAAGGTCCCAATCGATGTTAGAAGAAGAAAAATACAGTTCAGTGCGAGAATGATGGGGAGCACTCTCGGAAAGCATGTCTGTGTGCATATGTGGCTGCAGTTGTTGCGGATGTTGGCGGGCTGATCATCGCGACCCTCGTAGCGCTTGTGCGCTACGAGGAAAGGACTGTCCTCGTTGTATGAGTCCATACTGCATAAACTCAGTTTTTGCGCACGAAAGGGAGTCAAGAAGACAAGAAATGCCAGAAACTCATCCAGTTGACCGCTAAGGACCCAATTCCAGACGAGACCGAGAACTCATCCAGTCACCGTGCAAATGAATCCAACAATCCTGCCCCCCTTGCTGCTCTGCGAGATAACAACTGTCTATCGGCTGGATTTCCAGCCCGCATGGACCAGGAAGGATTTCAAATTTGTACATGTAGCTTTGACTGGAACTCCTTCTTTACCCTGTCCAAAAAGGACCGAGTTCCAGTGATACCAGAGCATCCTTTGGAGTGGGTCCGTACTGCTACTTTCACTCAAGACTAAGTTGACTAAGGACCAACAACTTTAGAGCTAGGAGAATCATCCACATCAGTGTTAGCTTTACTGTTGGTTGTGGGCAAACTAAGGCAGAGCGCAACGTTTCGCCAAGCCAACTGCACATTCAGGCGTTGCTTAATTTTGGTAAGCGTTCTTGGCAGTGGCTGGGTCTTTCTAGCTGATTTCCGAGGATTTGAGGCTCTGACACCATGATCTTGTCGGTGTCAATGTGCATTCTACCTTTGTTGTGCTCCGTCTGAACCCCAGATCGCTGGAGAAATCGTCTCCTACAGCAACACAGCTTTGACATTCAAGAAATTCCTGTTGTCTCGAAAAGCCTGTCCACTATCTCAATTATCCTCTTTTGTTTTTCCAAAAAAACCCTTTGTTCTTTTTTGTCTTTGGTCTCAACGATGGCTGGGGTCATATTGAATCAAAGAAGTCTCACCACTTACACTGCGGTGCAGCAGGATGAATCCGGTGCCTGCCCGACTTCTCAGCATCGTCCGAGTCGCAAGTGGCACAAATTTGCTTCCCTTTTAGCTCTTCTGACGAGTTTCGTGGGGTTTGCATTCTACATTACTGGTCACTACTTCGGATCCTTTGCTCAGCCTTTAATCGAAACTTCCGAAAAGTCTTGCGGCTTTACAGCCAAGCAAGCACTCGAGCGAGGCTGCCATTTCGACTTGATGAGCTTTTCTTGGCTACCGAATGAGTGCTATGACGAAGAGCTCATTCAAGAGTTTGAGTCGCTTCAGCGCTGGCATTGGTATAGCGACCCCGAGGGCAAACAAGAGATCAGCAGACCTCAAGTCTCGCTTGGCGAGGCGGAGGCACTTTTTGTCTCGTTCGAGTACCACAGAGCTCACTGTGTCTTCATGTGGAAGAAGCTACACAGGGCATATGAGAGAGGCGGCTTCGTGGATGGTTACATTGGCAACTATAACCACACGAGCCACTGTGGACACATGTTGCTGATGGAAGGGGAGAACTTGAAAACTTTGAACACTCAAATTCTGCGGAAATTCCCACCTTGTGGCCCAGCAGCAACATAGATTGGCACATGGTGAGAAGTTGGACGGATCGGAATCGGGACCTAGATTCATATTAGTCTTGAGTATGATAGAAAGAGTTGAAGTGCCGACTTGCCGCACATTCTGTACTTGAGGTCATCATGCAAGCTCAAGCTCACTGAAGATAGAAGCTTATGAATATCAGCACTCCAATCTCTTCTACGCCACAATTCAGCTCAAATGCTCGGCTCAAAAGTATGTTCGTGATCAGGCGACAAGAGCCCACTAAAGTCAATAGTCTCCTTAACCTTGTTTCTGGCTTCGCCATCCTTCTGAAGGAAGTGTACGACTCTGCCCTTCACATGCGGGCAGTCTACTAAATCCACCATACTTGCTATAGCGGAACAAAAATCAGTGGGCTCTTTGCGAGCCTGGTCTCACCATCAGCGCCTCCTCTCCAACAATGGCCGGCCTAGCTATTGATCGCTGGGATGGCTACGGGAGTGCAGGATGTGAGCTGCGGTCTCGGAGTGAAACGTCCCGGCCATCCCGCTGAACTCGTCAATATCTTTCTCCCCCTGGCCTGCACCGTACGGTGCCCACAGGTGGGCTTGTTCACCTGCCTGTTTGGCAGCAGCTTGGTGTTACATGCAACATCGATTTTGGGAAGCTGACTTTAGTCCAGTTGCATTGAAGAACCAACAGCTCAGGAGCTGCAGAGCTCAGCTTTCAGGGCGGCCATAGGTGATATCGCCATTGAAGGGATTCATGCTAAAATCAGCTCGACTTCCTCACACCCTGGGGTTTTCTTGGCAGTCCATGAGGAGATAGCAACGCCGGTGCTAGCTGTACGAGGAAGGACCGGAAAGTTCACCCCCGAATCTGCACAGTGCGCCCCACCATCTGGGTGGTATTCGACAGCCGCGCCGCACGCTTAGATAGTTAGGCCATACTTGACGAGGCATGCATCACGCACAAAGATATCAAGGTGGTATTCAACAGCCGCGCCGCACGCTTAGATTGTTAGGCCACACTTGACGAGCTGTGAACGTCTGTCATGAACGCCTGATTGAGACCTTGTTCAGGAGTTGTATTGGGCTTGTGCCCTTGCAATACGAGGAGCTAAATGCGAAATGAAGGCCTATGGATTTGGCGTGATCATGGATGTAGAGTTGAGGCACAGCTAGGACCAACTCTTCCGTGAAAGATGGTTTGAGTACTCCGTAAGGACTCGAATCGTCAGTGGGGACCCTCGGGGAGATAAGAAACCGAGGAGTGTTGGTTCAGTGTGATGTATCAAATGTATCTACTTGTGTAGAGCGAGGTACTTGGATACACAGGATTGCCCTACGGGGTCTTGAAGTCATTCGTATGACACTTGGATGAGGCTCGACTCAAAGGATTTTCGGATTTCCCAATCCTCCAGTGTCTTCTGCAAAGCTGGGGGCTAAGGGCCCAGTTCCACCGACCAGCGAGCCGTTGTGAATTGATGCTGCCATTGGGAAAGAATTTAAAAGGGACGTCGAGGAAGCAGAGTCCACACGAGCGTAGACAGCAGAGACAGTCACCCGAACACCTTTCTACACAAGATAATTCACAATCCACTTATTCTACACCAAAATCCAAACATGGCAAAGTTCGACGTCGCTGTTTTGGCGGCTTTCCTTGTCGCTAGTACTATGGCCTCTCCTATTGCCGTGCCAGAGGGCATCCAGGTAAATTCTTCTCTTCGCACACCCTTGATGCAGACATTGGAAACAGACATAGAATTGAAACGATGTTGAATCTAATTCATAATGAAGGCTCCAGACTCCGGTGAGAAGGTTGAGGTGACTGGATCTGTCAACGCCGTCGATGGAGCAGCCACCCGGAGCGGATGGCTCTATATTAAGGACAGAGATGTCGACGATGAGACCGTCAATGCTGTTGACGGAGCAGCCACCCGGAGCGGATGGCTCTATATTAAGGATAGAGATGTTGATGATGAGACTGTCAATGCTGTTGACGGAGCGGCTACCCGGAGCGGATGGCTCTATATTAAGGACAGAGATGTCGACGATGAGACCGTCAATGCTGTTGACGGAGCAGCCACCCGGAGCGGGTGGCTCTACATCAAGCAGAAGGAGTAGTTCAATCAGAATTTGGGTCTCAGACTCGAGGAGATAACTACAGTATGTAGGCAGTTGGGTAGTTTAGTTACGTGGTAAAATGGGGAACCTTCGCACCTTCACTCTTGCAGACAGGTCTTTCTCATGCCTGTGTCTCCACGCCCACACCTACCCAACAGCACTTCAGAGATCCCGTATACTCTGAATACTCTCGTTGTAGGTATTGGGATTGTTGATTCTCAACTATTTGCAGGAGGGCCCGCCAAAACCTGTGTTGTTTTAGTTGGAGCGCCCGGGATTACGTGAATCCACATGCCGATTTTTAAGCTCATGCATTGAAAGTGCCCCAAGGTGACTTCACACAATTTTGAAGTTCCTGTGACGGGATCAAGCATGCTGCTTTCGACAATTTTTGAGTTATGGTGGCAACAAAATCCTCACCACCAGCCACGCCCGATGGAGAAGGCGATGATGGTCCCAGGCCCTGGCGAGTGACTTTCCGCCTGATACCTACCCGTGGGTTCGCTCTCGCTCTAATAAGTATAATTACGCGCAGGGGAAGCTTGGCGAAAAAAGTCACTTTTCAGGGGTCTGGACCAACTTGCACACTAAAGTGCCTTGTGCATTTGGCCCGGCAAGAGAAGGTGGAAAGGCAGGCTTGGCAATGAGAGCCCGCTCCGACAGTACGAACACAGTGCAGAAGTACTCATCAGTTATCGCTGATCCGTACCCCGCACCCCCGGTTCATCACAGACCGCACAAGCCGCAGTGATGGGACATAGAACAGTGCTGCCAGTGAGCTGGGTGCGAGGAGGAAGATCGGCGCTATTTTCCCCCATCATCTATCGCGGCGAGGTGCTCAGATAGGCTACTGAAACTACAAATAGGCTCAGCTGGCCAACTATCCCATTTGCCTCAACAAGAGGTTTTCGCCAACACTAGGACGCAATCTTTTATCCTCCATTTGCTTCTAACCCTGTGCTGGTGTTTCGACGCGGTCAACATCCCCCATCGCTGTCGCTGATCATGGACTCCAACGGCAACGTCAACCAGCAAGGCTACGAACGTCGACTTGAGGTTGTGAGGAGGATATTGCAGGATCATGGATTATCGGTATTGGCCCCAATCTGAAACTCAGTGGGACAATGCGTGGAAATCCCCACGACAACTGACAACCTCCAGCCTGCCTCGATAGAGACGCTTGCGTATGATGTGCGCTGTCCCTTCCACTTCAACAACTTCATCTACAAGGCAACCTTCACCAGTCCACTGTCAGCAACGCAGGAGTCGTCCAAGCTCCTGGGTAAACAACCAGGTACATTTCCACTGCCAGAGGGAGCTTCCGCCCTTGTTGTCCGTCTCAGCAACCCACGTGCCGAAGGGCTTAACAACGCCAATCGAGTTGAGAACGAGGTTGCTTCCCAGTACCTAGCCCGTCAGGCACTCAAAAGGGATGGGCGAGCCTTAGTCGTGCCTGCTGTGTACGCATGGGGTCCTTGCTACTTTCAGGATCAGGATCAGCCAGACGAAACGGGTTTCGGGTGGACTATTGTCGAGTTCAAGGAAGGCTCTGAATTAGACGGAGCTTTCCCCAGCTTCTCTCAGGAGGAGAAAATCTCGGTTATCCAACAAATTGCGGACCTATTTGGGTCAATCCAGAGTGCAAAACTCCCAGATTCTGTTACTCAATTTGGAGCCTTGACGTTTGATAAGAGTGGCCAAATCATTATGGGTGAACCGCCACTCCGTATTAGCGGAGGTCCTTGGGATACATATTCCAGCCTTTGGACCGCAAAGTTGAAGGCTCAGCTTCTAGATGCAGATAAGAGCCCTCTACTAGATGGGTGGAAGGATACTAGTAGTAGTATCAGGGATCGCCTAGAGTCATTTCTAGCTAATGACGGAGTCAGTCATATCCTGGAAGGCAATGATCCTGATGAGAAATTTCTCATACATGGCGACCTAAGTGCGTATACCCCCACGACCGCCTAATTTCTATTCTTGTTTACTAATCGTATTCTTCCTCCTTAGCAATGAACAATATGCTTTATGACACTGAGCAGAAGAAAGTCACTGCCATCCTTGATTTCGACTGGGCGTCTATTACGAATCCATGTGACGAATTCCTTGGTGGGTTCTGGGATCTAGGCATGGGCATCCACGAGGAGAATGCAAGTTTTCAGACATGCATCATGTCTGGCGACTTCAGCAACTGTCCCGAGGGCATCCCCGCCGAGGATATAGGAAAATGGGAGACAGGCAAGGTGTTGAATGCTGCTTTGGCTCAAAGGGGAGCCAGTCGTCCCTCTACTATCAAGGCCGCGGCAGCGATCCAGAAGCTGAGGGAACTCGAGAGTATGCTGTGCCCATTCTCACTAAGCAACGAAGTAATGTTGAGACGAATGTCACAGGAGGCCAAGTTAGAGAGCAAGTCTCAAAAGGGGCAGGACATTTTGAAATGGTTGGCTAGCGCCGGATTCTGAAAAGATAGATAGGTGTTTCCAGAGAGATACTAATTCATAATGTATCTGACCGTACTCAAATTTGAAGATAGTTTCTTTTTTACTTGTAGAGCAGGGTGGACCATCATGCGAGTCACATTCGGGCTAGTCCGACTCGCTCCTCGGTGACAAGATTGAGTAAGCACTTGATGACTCAAACTCGAATGCCACAAAAATCGTTGGGACTTATACTGAAGCTCGGGGTATCAATCCGATATGAGTCTTCATGAAGGTATTCATCCTCGACATAACATGCGGCAATTGACCCAACAATTACATTTCTATCCCAAGATTACCTAGTGAGACAAAAACCATGTATGCCATCCTGAATACACCATCACCAAACTGTCGTAGACACAATGATTTGAGTTCGCTGAATAGCAGCTCGGTCAGGCACTTGGCCTACCTGTGTCGGCTTATCAGTTCCAAGGACCCCACGAGGCAGCGTCTTGTTGAGCCTTCCTCGCAGCAGCAGCCTTGCGTTGCGCCCTCAGCTTTTCGTTAAGCTTTCGCAACATCAGGTTCTTCTCCTGGTCCTCCTCGACTTTCGCCTCCAGCTCTGCCGTACTCGGCTGCTTGAAGGGTTTCAGCAATTTAGCCGAGCCTGTCTTATTGTTAAAGATCGTATTCCAAAACCCGTAATTGGTGGCCCCGTTGATATGCCCATTCATCATAAAGCCGTGCAGCCCCTCAACATCCGGTGTAAAGCGCGTGCAGTCAATATCGGGTCTCCGCGCAGCCTGGATGAAAGTAGTTGCTGACTCCATCCACGCAGTGCATCCCATGTGGGTGGTAACAGCGCCTGGTTGGCGCCACTCAATGGTGCCGGTCTTCTGCTCGTCGAGGTTCAGGAAGTTCCACGCATAGTACCTATTGTTCCCGTCATTCATGAGCTCAACGATCTGTTCAATGTCTTGGCAGGCCTTAAGCATCCTAATGCAATCCGCCACGCTCCGCCTCTTAAAGTTCGCCGCGTTGTTGATGTGAGGCTTTGCCCAGTAGCTTCCATTGCGGTGCGGTGGGATCAGGACGGCCATGGCGCGTTCGAAATGCATTATCGCCACGCAAATCCGCCTCACCTCCGGCACGGCCCACTGGCGGTAGGCCGGCGAGATGTGGATGTGGAAGCCGCAGCTCTGATTACCTTGGACATGACTGAAGGTGTCAAGGTTCTCAAACAAGTTGCGTATCTCATCGCGCCAAGTTCCATCCTTTCTGAATGTCATCATAGGTGATACCAATTCCAGAGGGTCTGAACATGTATTAGATGGTGCTTCCCAAAATGTTTGCGTGCGACCTTGGCATCGCGATCCGCGGATGTGTAGAAAGAGATTCACAATGAAATTGGTATTTCTGTAAATGCTGGAAAACGCTAGCTCTGACTCCAGTTTTGGTAAAGGGTGTGTGAGAAATGGGTGATGCAAGTTATATTCCAGAGCAAAGCAAGACTGGGGTCGCTTACAAACACCCTTCCTTCCCCCCTTGATGGTCGAGTCGTTCGTCAAGGTCCACGTTGAGTACATTGGCCCATTGAAGACATTGTCTTCCAAATTAGGATAAAGTCCCGTGGCATCGCCCTTCCTCCCCAAGTCAAATCTTTCGCAAACGATAGTGGCGAGATCTGCCAAGTCCTTCGGTGGTCTGGTGGCAACTGTCAAGGACAGAAGAGTCTCGATCTCGCACCCAATATTTAACTGGAAATCAGTGCTTTGCGTGCTCGATGATGCGGGCATTGCGGTACATTACCTCAATCTCCCGATGAAATATGTTGGATGTAATTCAATGCTCCCTGCAGATATCTACACCAACGTCGAACGTGATCCAAACTCATTGATTCAATGACGATCACGGCGGGTATCTGGGAAAATATATACTACGTCTCGGTTACACTATTCTTCTATCCAAGAGCATCACAGCTTGCGGCCTCGCTGGAGTTGAACAGATCCTACGGCTTGACAATATGGTGGGCTCCAAAAAGGAATTCAGGCCGCTCCGCTGCTGCAGCACGGCGAAGCATTCGGGCGGTCAGGGTGCACTTGTTGTCTTGGAGCAGGTAGAATTTGCCGAAATGATCAAGCCCCTCTTGGTGGACGTGTGGCCGTATCACCGTACTCCGCTGAATATGTGTAGTACACCCAGGTGACATGAGCAAACGCAAAAGACGCCTCGCAGCTTGCGCCTGGGTCATTGTACGATGAACACACATCACAAAGGATTGGCATTAGTTCTCGGAACTTCATTGATTGGTGACAGTAAAATATTCGCAGACCACCTCATTGCTGACCGGTATACCACCCATTTACTCGCAGAGCAAACACTTGCTATACGAAGTACAACGGAAGGCTGGCTTGTAACGGAGGCATCTTTCAGGATAGGCTAGGACCGGCCCAACACCGGCGAGACACGACATACCCGCCTGTGCGGGCGCCTAGAGCCAGTGCCCAGCTGCACCAGCTCTGCCGAGCGTCAGTCAACCTGACCACCTGTGCCGCACGACATTAGGCAGCGCCCATCTGGCTCATCCCGAGCATAAACACGTCACGTCATCATTCGAACTTCTCACGGCACTTGATACGAGAGTGCACTGCAAACCCAAATCGCTGCACCCGTTTCCTGTGCCTGAATACAGAGCTATTACTCATCTTCGATTTCCCCTTTCCTCCCCACAATCTGCAAAGTAAAACCATGCAGTCCGACGAAAGGACGACCGAGAAACAAACCTCGACGGCCGATGGAGGCCAAGAAGAAGGAATGCACCCCTCAGAACAGAGCAACACCACCAATACTGGGCCTGCAGTTGAAGGACGGGGGCATACGGACGAAAAGACGAAGGAAAAACAAACCTCGGCAGCGGAAGGAATGACCGTCTCAGAACAGAACAACAGCATCGAGACTGCACCTGCAAACGAAGAACGGAGATTCGCAGCGAAATACAGGTCGTATCTGCAGTTCAAAAAAGAAAACCCCGACTATGACGAGGTCGCCGAAGAGATACGCAGAGGCGAGGCCTTTAGAGCTGGCCAGGCAAGGAGACGAGAGGGAAAGGAGACTTTCTTCTTCTACGGAACTCTCATGGATCCTCAGACGGCGCGGAAAGTGCTCGGCTTAACGGAACCGCCCGTACTCAAGCCTGCGGTGCTCAAAAATCGTGGCTATCTCAGAATGTGGGGGCCCTACCCAGCATTTGTGGCGAATCGGAACCCAAGAGCCGACGTCAGAGGGATGGCTTGTGAAGTTGAGGGGGCTGAGAGAAAGGATCGAATGGCGACGTACGAAGGTGATAACTACGATGAGATCAAGTGCTTGATCAATCTGATTACCGAGGACGGCGAATCAGACTATATCGTTGCAAGGGTTTTTGCATGGATTGGAGATGAGGATGAGTTGAGCGAGGGATCGTTTGACCTGGAGGCATTTACACTCGCCAAGCCAACGTCTGATGCCGGGGCCTGAGTCTAGACGTGGATGATGGTTTTGATCTTTGAGGAGAATTCAAGTATTTCCGAAGCAAAAACAACCAGCCACCCTCCCCCTGAGAATGCTGTGCAAGACTAAGAGAGAGCCAAGGCCTAGATGGGCGTGTTCAGGAATGAATAACTAACAACCTTGGAAGCGATGCGCGGTGTTCAGGCACCACACAAGGTTGATACGAATCCATTTGGCCACTCAGTAAACGCGGGTGTTTTTAAATGACTAATCCTATCGTGATTGGGAGAAGTCCGACTGTCAGATGCAGATTCTGACTGTTGGCCCCGGAGTGAGCCACACGGTGGCGGCCGAGCATTTAGTGTGGCTCTACCCCTGTCAGCCAGCCGGGCTGAGTAAATTACACTTCAACACGTGGTGCCTAGGGTACTTAGTTCTTAGAATGAATACCATTATTTAGTATACACCTAACCATGACTCGAATCCTTTATTGTCAAGATGTCAAAGCAGCTTTTTCTACACAAGCCGCCAACAAGTCGTTGCAGTGTTGTTCAAAAGCCATGTTGCTGCTCATTTTTTGTTCGCTTGGTGGTCATTCCGAGGTTCTTTGTGGTGGTCCGTATGACAGGCCTGTGTCAGGCCGACACAATTGAGCCTGGTCACACTAAGCTGACCCGTGCTTCAAGCAGCCGATGTCAACTGCCTCCCAGTGATCCTTTGTTGAGCCCCGCGCAGCTCGTGACCACACATAATAAAAGACTGAGCACTCGACCTGTCTTCAATTACGAATCGGCGAATACATACGTTTGGCCCCTCAGAAGAAAAAACATCAGCCATCAACTTCAAATCATTGTTTCAGAGGATACTGTTAGCAGGAAAATCTCCAAAACATCTCCGAGTCAAGCCGGCCATGTTGGTCAAAACAAAATACCTGCGCGAGTACCTCCTCGAAGCCAAGTTGAAGACACAAGAGGATGTGCAACTCCTCGGGGTGGACATGGAGAGACAAAACGCCGGGAATATTCTCAGGGCTTGGAGGAACATGCGAGAGGGACCTCTCGACGATGTGCTGTCGAATCTTGATGATCGACCTCTCCTCCCAGCAGGCCACAACAACCACATAAATCACATAATAATATACCCCGGGGCATTTAACCCGCCTCACAAAGGGCATATCGACACGCTACAGGACGGCTTTCTCAACGATAATCTTCACAACAGCGGTCTTTGTAATAAGGGTCCAAGCATCAACATCGTGGCTGCTATCGTCGCCCCTACTGGCGACGACCGCCTCCGTACCAAAGAAGCCGGCAGAAACGGACAGACGAGTATCCAAAATCAGGTCATGTTGAGCCAAAAGCATCGCGTGAGCTTGTTCAAGAGTCATCTACAGGGGAGCGATAACTCGAGGGGGCTCGCACGCAAGACTAAGATGTGGAAGTTCCCATATCTCGACCCCTTCGAGGGGTACTTGCAGGTCGTGAAGCAGCTTGCGGCCTTGGATGGTTTCGAGATCGAGTTCCTGAGTCTCAAGGGGCCCGACCATTTGTTCTTCAACAAGCCCATCATGCACCCCACCTACCCTAAATGCAATACAATCGTGTTCACCGAGGCCACGCGGCGGGCGGGTGAGGACATTTGGGGAGAAGACGGGAGACCAAAGAAGCTCATGGGGGCTTGGAGCCCGTGGTCAAATATCGGCCGCGTCAGGGGCCGTGACGGTGTGGTGTGGGAGAGTATTCTTCCGGGCCCAGACGGTTCTGCCGTTAGGCTCCTGACAGATGAAAGTAAGACTCACAAGACTGAGACGAGTTCGACCAAAATTCGAAATCTGATAACGAATCAAAATGGGCTGGACCGGGCATGTCTTGTCCAGGAACTCAGAAAAGCCGGGGTCTTCAGTCCTGAGACGCTTCTCAAGTTCCATTGGGGAAATCGAGAAGGGGAAATGCTAGAAGAAGCTCTCAGAGAGGAGATCTTGAGAGAGAAAATATTAGAGGGGAGATATTTAGAAGGGAAATGCTTCGCGGCTATTGAAACGATCGACTTAGTGAGATCGGTCAATGTATGCCCAGGGTGGGCAAGAATATAGATAATATTTGACATTTTGTCCAAAGATTATAGAACATTACGGACCCAAGCATGCCTAATTTGTGATGAAAACTTTATTCCCATTCAGTCAGGGGCTTCCCGAATCCCCACCTCCAAAATCCCTTGCCCGAATCAGATCTACCTTGGCAGAAAAGTGGCTGACTCCTTCATCATCGGATGGGATCTGCTGACGTGCAACTAAGCCTCACACAGCTTTACGATTTGACTTATCACATCAATGCATCACGAAGCAGAATGCGCTTACCGCAACAATACAACCTGTTCCCGGGCCATTGGTGAGATTGCTATCCGCGAAAATCAGCCCTATCAGATGGGGCGTTGCGATCTTCAGCTGTCACCTTGGCAGGGCGACCTAGTGGGTGCAAGCCCGGGACCGAACCTCAAGCTTACTGGTATTTTATACCAGACAGCTCCTTCTTAAGATAGCCACAGCTTTCCAGTACTGAAAAATCTCACGGAGGTTCCTAGTTATTAATGTGAAAATGGGTTCTCTCGAATATGGCCCTTTGCAAAAGCCTCGAGAGTTTCGTTTGATCACTATTCAACCTGGCACAACAGCCGATCCACTCATCCTGGAGCTATCACACTCAACACTGGATGAGACAAATACGACCGTGTTTACGGCTCTGTCCTACGTGTGGGGATGTCCCAACAACACATCTGCAGTTCAAGTGCTCTTCCAAACCGAGAACGGGACCACTGCCACGAGCAATATACCAATCGGCAAGAACCTCACTGTTGCGCTTCAGCACCTCCGCCTTGGATGTGCAGCCAGGACGGTCTGGGCTGATGCAATTTGCATAAACCAGAAAGATCTCGTGGAGCGATCAGAGCAGGTGCTGCTGATGGGGGACATCTACCGCCTCGCGTCCGCGGTCGTCGCCTTCCTAGGACCAGAGGCGAATGGCAGCAGACTTGCCCTAGATTTGATTGAGAAAACCGGGCGCATGGTCGAGGTCAACTTCCGATCAGGACAAGTCCTGCTAAGTGACGAAGGTCATAATTGTGAAGCACCAGGGTGGTCAGATATTCAGCGGCATTTGCCCTTCACCTGCCAACAATTTGAAGCGATCAGCGGTTTACTGGGCCGTGAGTGGTTCGAGAGGCTCTGGATCAGGCAAGAAATCGGACTTGCAGGACCAAGGGGTACCATACAATGCGGAAACAAGAGCATATCTTGGACACGCTTCTGCAAAGCAGTCTTTGTCATCCGAGAAAGCCAATGGTACCCATTTGATGAGCCGAATAGATCTCATGCGCTTTCAGAGTCGCTTACAACTTGCCGATAATGTGGCCTTACAATCCATGGGAGGGTACGGGCTTCTCTCGCTC